>DWCF01002193.1:0-25318 GCA_018230265.1 Delias oraia | reverse complement strand
CACCATAATTTGCCTTAAAAGATTGAAGTACCATTTCTAAGGTGCACTGGAAATGCGCGAAAACTGACACATTGTTTCTATATATATCTATCATTAATATTTTTACATATTTTATTCTAAAGAAGCAAGGAAAAAGTCACACCTAAAGTAATTCACGCAAGGGGATGCCATTTAGCTCGTTAATATACATTCAGCTCGCGTAACAGAATGTTGCCTGCGTAGTTACTAATAAGCTTTGAGGTTGCCAACTACAATAATATTAAAATATTTATATTATTAACTTCAAAAACATTTTCCTGTGTATTGGAACATCAATTCTTATGAAATTAAACATGTAGGTATTAAGTCAAATTAATCAAATAAGCTATTTATACATACTGGGAATAGTATATGAATTCATATTTTTACATAGAAAACATATTATCAAAAGAAAATCTCGATAAATATTCTCTTTGAAAATATGCAATCTATTTTAAATCTATATATGACGAACTGTCTGCATAAGCAAACGTAGTTTTTCACTTCACTTAATCTGGAGGAATATTTAGCGATTTTATTTGAACTTAATAATTTTAATTTTGTTAATTTTTAGAATAAAAATGTCTCGATGGAAATTTTTAATGAAAACGGTGGCTAACAAGCAGAATGCTCATCTGGAATAAGCGGTACTTCGCCCATGGGCACAGGCACAGCTGAGACCCTGCAGCTGCGTTGCTGGTATTTAGGAGTAGGTAAAAGTATTTGTCATTTCTTCGAGAATCTTTTCTACGTAATATGAACTCAGATCTATTTGCGTTAAGACCGTAGTATATCGAACATAATATTCATCGTTTTGACATGCCATAGCTAAAAAGCTAACTTTGTTATAACTAAGCCATCGAAAACGCAGTTAGCTAGTTCTAAATATAAATCAGGCCAAGGATTTTCACGCTAGAAAACTGTGAATTCCGTGGCGCCAATTCTCCTATTCAAGAATTAATCCCTTTAAAATCTCTTTTGTTATTCAAATAAAGCAAAATCTAGTCTTACTAGGTCATTGTTTAACTTTTGACTTATGCTGATAAGAGTCAAAATCACATTTCGTATTTTAAAGATATAGACCGGGCAGGTAGCCGCGCTTTACTGCCTTTAGTTATTTAGTGGGCTTCCGATTTCCTCACTCACACAGCGAAACAGTACAAGTACTCATTCACGGTGGTGTCTATGAGTCTGAGGTTTCGGATTGGTTCAATTCATGCGCCAGAATAAGCTTGGGAGACAGTAGTAGACTCACAGCTGTTGACAATCAAGATTCGAGCGTGATGGAAAAGTCACTGATAAAATAAAAATTATTCATGCAACGTATTTTATTTTGACACTTCGTAAAATGAAGAAATATGTATGAATTTAAAGTTTATGTAATAAAAAGTATAATTTTTAGTTATTGAGTCTTTATATATGAATTAGAAATTTGGGTTGTATAATTCTATAATTTTAAGATAATGAATATTAAAAAAACGATATCACTTCACTTCCTCACTGTAAGGCAATCAGTGTTTAGTAAAACAAAAGTAATCATTTCATCTTTAACTCTTAAACTCTGCGTGATACCACGTGATCTAAAGTGACCACGGGCTCACAAAATACTCAACGAGAAATGGTAGTTGTACTTGAAACTGAGATTCTGCTGTGTTTCGCTGAGTGATCGAGGATATCTGAGGCCCTTAAAAATGCTTGTAAAAAGCCGGTAAGACAACCAATGCGCAGACTACGGCGCGATTGTCCATGAGCGGCGGGTTCTATTACCATATAGAAGACCCACCTGCTCCGTTATCCGCTATACTAAAAAAGTAAGCAATCAATTACATATTCAAACATCAAACAGAGTTAGTCTCTTGTTATGTGTAATTTTTAACATTGGCGGTAATAATATGTCTGAAGTAAAAAGTAGAACAGAAATATCCCGTTGAACACAGCGTTCAACTACTTAAGCCGTGTGTCTTGAACTGTAGACGTCTCGAACTCGTCGATTTTACAAAAGAGTCTGTCTTTAATGAGTGAGCTTAGTTTAAGCTGCACTCCAGTAAAGGAATGAGTTACCTGGAGATTATATGTATTCTTTTTTATTTATTTCTACTTCTATATAAAATATAGATATATATGTTATAAAAACATATTATATGAATAATATACTAAAATTATCAACAAGTTCCAATTTAGGATTAAATTAATATTGGGCCGGCTCGTTCGAAATGATACCACGGGATCACAGAATACTTAGCGTGAAACGGTACTTATACTGTGTTTCACAGAGTGAGTGAGGATATTGGAGGTCCTTAAAAGTGCCGCTTAAGCGGCGTAAGAAGCCGGCACCACAACCAATGCGCGGACTGTGGCGCGGTTATTCATGGGCGATGAATGACCTTTAATAACCTGTTAAAGGCGACCTTTAACATGAAAACAAGTTTTTATGTTAAAGTTTACACCCTTATTTACATAGAGTACACTTTACTTACACAATTCCAATTAGAATACATACTAAAAACTTGGTATATTGGATACATACAAACTGTAAGTATACTTTGTTATTATACGGCTCGTCCGAATTGATAACACGAGTTCACGGAATACCAGCATGAAACAACTTTTACTGTTTCGTTGAGTGAATGAGGATATATATAGGCTTTTGAAATTTCAGTGGCCAGATTTTATAAACAAATGAACGACATACCTTTTGTCATCTGGTATCGTGCTATATCTTATATATGATTTTAGAAATATACTTATATTTCAAATCCGACCTGTGTATTCTATATCTTAACAGTATTACCATCCCAACCACGATACTACAATTAACAAATAAGCCATTCAAAAACAGTATTTCAGGTTATAAACAAAAAGCTAAAAATTTAACGCAAAACACATAAATACTATGATCCAAGTAAAATATAGACATCTTTATTTCTTACACGAAAATTTATACAAAGATTGAAGATGATTTGCGATAAAATATCAATTTGTAATCTGTCTTTACAGGAAATGATTGTAAAAGTGAAATAGAGAAGATAATGAAATAACGAAATCGCTTGAGGGTATATTTATTACGAAAACGAAAATCTTATAAACGACATAAGCTCTACATAACATAAAGGATTAATTATTAGATAGAAATATGTTACGATTTTCCCTGCATTTTATGTTTTACTTATTGAGAATAGACTTACAAGTCCTAAGCTTCTTTTTAACTAGTATCCAAAATGATTATTCCTGGATGTCTCTAGATATTCAATCTAGACTCAAAAAGCTTATATCTGCGACGTCGATCGCTTTCAATAAACTCTTTGTCATTCAGAAGCTGCCCAGCAACAAAAGAAAAAAAAATGAGTCAGTATTTTACGAAAATATATATTAAAAATAAAAATATTAATCTTCACGTTTTAATATAAATATTCGATAAGTTGGACATAAGAAATGGTCATGGGAGTTTTTTATTTTATTTACTTTATCATCACTATTACAGAGATAAGGATAATCTAGTTAAGCAAGTGAAATTAATAAATATTGCTATACATATCAGATATTATCTTTAATTTTCATTTTTAAGCACTGTACAACGGTCTGCTTTTACTTGTTAAAACGATTCTAAACAATAATATTACTAATTAGTCTCTTTAAACCTCTTTCAACACCATATTACTGCTTTTATAGGTAAAAACGTTACACAATTTCTAAATTACGTTATTGTAAAAATGTAAATGAGTGTTTGTTCCTTAAAGGTCGGCAACGCACCCCATCTGGGGGCAGAGGAGAAGGTATCTTTGAATGACGGACCGCTTATCCTATGTGAGCTGTTTGTAACATATAAAAGCAAAACAAATCCATCAGATCGAGTTAGAAATGAGGCGTTCCGGAGACGAACTATAGTCACCGACATAGCCCGCCAAATTAGCAAGCTAAAGTGCAGATGCCGATGCAGATGGCCGATGGGGCCAAAAAGTGCTAGAGTGGAGACCATGGACTAGAACACACAGCGTAGGACATCCACCCACAAGGTGGACAGACGACCTTATGTAGGTCGCCGGAAGACGACATTGAGGTCCGAAGGGGAGACCTATGTCCAGCAGTGGACGTCCTATGGCTGAAACGACAATGATGACAATGAAATCCATCAGGACGTCTCGTTTTTGGGAAAATGTTATGTAAGCTATAATATATATAGGGATTATATATATCCAACATGCATAGCAGATTCTACTACTGCATGTAACTCAGCTGAATAAATATTAATTGCAGAGTGGTCATTTATCTGGCGTATATAAAAGGTTGTGTAATTGAACTGTCGCCCTCGATCGTTTTCATTCACTCCATTACGCGGAAAGATCAAAAATAATTATATTGCCGTGGTTGGCTTTTGGTATATTAATGCTGTTTCTTCCCTAATTATTATAGTACAAATATCTTTATCACTATGTCTTCTATCTACTAATATTTACTTGGCAATTAATAGTTTTCTTATCGTCACAAAATATTTGAGCACATTTGAGGTAATGTAATATCTATTAAGACATTTAACGTCGATTCCAGTTAAAAGCAAGCATACATAGCGGTATACCGTCTTTCGAAATTAATATGTACTGTAAATCACGAGACATTAGAATAATATGAAAAAAATACGGTTTAACATGAAACCATATCACGTACTTAGACAAAAAAATGATTGTTGATACTTACTTCACACTTCTCGAGAATCGATTTAAAATTTAAAATACGCTCTATACAGACAAGTGATTTATTCAAGCGCAAAAGAATTAATTACTTTGGCGAATGGTTCTGAGTTCTTTCAAACGAAAACCTACGCAAATAGGGCTGTCTAATGTTTATGAAAATCATCTAAAATCCTATTTATCATGAATTATATTTTGGTGGTCATTTTTACACGGTCATACTTACGTTTATAAGTTATCAATAAATCGCATTGAGATGATCAATCTCGTATATTACTACCGTTGTCATGGTTACCGATTTGTATGGTTGTAAAGAAAATGCGATATCGTACGAGATACCACAAATCGCAAACAACAACTGGTCTCTTTTAAGATTTTAATTGCATCAGAGGTAATAAAAAATATATTTATGCTTTTATGTGTGGTGTGTAACTTCTGTACAAAGCCGCAGCGAGATTATATGAAATTTTTCTCTATGAATCAACGATGAAGTTCAATTGTGCTTTGTAGGGTAGAGATATAATAGAAATGGAAAGATCTTAGTAAATTGGCAATCTATTATCGCTTATGAAAAATAAGTAATAGATCTTTGATGGGTAACGACGAACGAGATATTCTTGAAGCCACGTTGCTCTGATTCATATACCAAACTAGCGACCCGGTTCGTGCTTTGCTACGTATAACAAGTTTCAATTTGACAGATAATCTATGTGCATTAACAAAATGATCCGACATATATTAAATTGATTTGTAATAAAAATTGTGATACATGGAGAACCGCTCCACAGCTTTTGTGCAAACTTCACGTAATCCATCTAAATAGTCCAAACCCGGTGAGCCCGTTCTTGATTCTTTTTTATTCTATAGCGGACAACGTAGCGGGTGGGCCTCCTATATGGTTAAAGAACACCGCCGCCCATGAACAACCGAACCACAGTACACGCATTGGTTGTGTTGCCGGCTTTATACACAAATTAAGCGACATTTTTAAGGCCCTGCGATATCCTCTCTCACTCTGCGAAACATATAACAAGTACCATTTCACATTGAGTATTCCGTGAGCCCGTGGTATCACTCTACACGAGCCGGCCCAATTAGTGCGTCAACGTGGCTCGTCCACAGGTGAGCCATGCTGTGTGATTTACAAATTTACAACGCAAAAGTGCTTTAGTTTTTATATATACATATAGATGCGAACATTGCAATAGAGAAGTCTGACGTTATCTGGAAAAAAGTCGAAAATTTTAACGAAATTAGCAGCCCTGCTTGTTTCACCTTTTGAACTGGATTTTCATCGCAAAGCTAGACGATTTCAATTATACAATCCGCTTACAACGTCAAAATTAAGCTGGTAATTTGCATTGGTATGTAATTTTATGCGAACATTTGCTCTCTTGGTGCTTGGTATGTGAATTAATAATAAAATATTGTTTATCTATACTTCATCTATATACTTTTATATATGTATATACTTTCTGTGTTTGTCTTAGATGAAATTTACCAAACAATTTTTTATTGGTGTTTTATTCAATATGATAACAAAATTGTATGGTTTTAAGTGAATTACTACGCATATTATTACATAACGCCGATATGAAGTATTGCCATTTGAATTATTATTAATATTTTTTTTTGTAATTATGTACTATGTAATCTATAATTGACGTTAATTATTATGAATTTTAAATATAATTTAAAAGCGAACGAAAACGAGTGGTATAATCTTCTTAACCGAATAAATTCAATGAACAATATCACCGCTGGTTTGGAATGTGGTGTCTCTTGTGTGAAACGCCGGAACCTCAAGAAACTTTCAGAACTGTGCTGACATTTACATTTGTTTGTGGTTCACGTGGCCTGAGGGCGGCGGAATGCTTAGTTTAAAAAGCCGTTTTGGCTGCAAGCAACATAATAGCAACTATGGAATACTTTATAGCACACAAAATGTCTTAGTAGGTTTAATGATGAATTTTTAATGTTATGCTAATTTATATAGACTTTCCCACTTTCAAACAGAAATTGGTCAGTAATTTTTTTAACTACCTCTTCCCTCCCGTGGGAGAACCATGCTGAAGCATGTGCTGACGCACTAATTGGGCCGGCTCGGCTGAAGTGATACCGCGGATTCACAGAATACTCAGCGTGAAACGGTATTTGTACTGTCTTTAGAAGTGAGTGAGGATATCGGAGGTCCTTAAAAGTGCAGCTTAAGCGGCGTAAAAAGCCGGCAACGTTACGTTCTGTTTGCTCGGTTTTACGCTATGGAATTAAAAAAAAGGAAGTTAATTAAGTATAGCTTACCTGGGTCATGATGTGCAGCCGGTGACGGCGCTGAAAAGGCACTCGAGCAACCGGGACGACGCGATAGTCCGCCCAGCTCTGGCACTAAGGGAATATAGATGGTTACTTACATAGTTTTAAATAAAAGCTAAGTTTCTGACATTTTATCCGGTTACCTGAATAAAATGAACACAGTTGCTCAAATGTATAGAAAATTTTAAAACGGTTTTTCGTTTCGTCTTAAATATTAATATGGTTGGAATACTAATTACAGATGAATAAAAAAATATGGAATAATATTATATTATAAATGCTGAATGTTGAAACAGGTTTTGCAAATTATAATTTTCTTCAAAAAAATGTCAACGTATTTGAAAACTATAATATGAAAAAAGATCAAATGAGTTTTTTTTAAATCAAAGGCAACACGCAGAAGTCTCGAGGACTGAACAATTTTGCAAAATATAATTCCAAGTCTTATTTCCTAAGACTTTGTTTTTAATTTACTTTTTTCTTTAAAGTTTGTCTCGTTAAGGTTTCTTTAAAAAGTTTGCACAACAAACTCTGAGCATTTTAAAAGTCAAAGCGGTTAACTACATAAAAAACTGTACAATTACAACGGCCTGTTAAAGCGAAGCATAAATCATGAGAAATTAAAATTAAATGTGAAAGTTTGGTTATTTTTGTAATGTGAAAAGTCAAGGTCATAATTTTGGTTTAATACTTATTTTATTGTTCACTATTTATGTAAAACTTATGACAATATGAATATATAACAAGAAAATAATCATTTAACTTTCAATACATTGGTTTGGCAGCTGTATAGCATTGACACAGCTTGTAAAGAGCCCACTAATTACATTAAAACCGAATCCCCGCCAGACAGGAAGAAAACGCCTCACAAGCCATCGACCACTTGGTTTTATAACCTACATGGGCGGCGTGTCAACACGTACCGCTAACCACTTATATAGGTGGGTGAGTCGTAGCAATATGGACCTTTATGAAAACGGCCATAAGCACGTAGGGTGGGTATATTGAAGTATTATTATAGAAGGGGTTAGTTTTATTATAATAAATAAAGCATACATTCTAAGCAGGGATATTATATGATAAATTTAGATGTCATCGCAATTTCTACGTTCGCCGTTACCGCTACATATGTATGCTAATGGCATGACTATTCGTCCCGTTATATCAATGGCTTTGTGTAGAATGCTTAGTGCGACACCTTGCTTGGGCCGAAAGGCTCACGTGGACCCTGGAGCCGGTGCACATTGGATTTCTCTCTACCACTCTGATTGAGCGGAGTTGAATTTTATTGTATTGGGTTGTAAGAGTGCCGATTGCCACATATCTCACCACAAGAGCCTCGTAGCTTAATGATTTTAAGTGCATTATGAAGCTCGAGATATCGGGATCGAATCCCGGTCCGGACAGTTATAATTTATTCGGTCTCTGCAAGGGCTTAACACTGGCCGGGTTAGTGTCTTGATATTATCGCACCCGTGGGAGAGCCACCCCGAAGCATATGCTGACGCACCGATGGGGCCGGCTGGTTCGAAGTGATACCATTTGCTCACAGAAAATTCAACGTGAAACGGTAACGGGTAACGGTACTGTGTATCGTAGAGAGAGCGAGGATATCGGAGGCCTTATAAATGGCGCTTAAGCGACGTAAAAACTCGGTAACAGAACCATACTACACACTGTGGCGCGGTTGTTCATGGGCGGCGGTGTCCTCTTAACATATAGGAGACCCATCTGCTCCGTTGTCCGCGTAATGTATTTCTTTACGAATAAAAAGGTTGTCAAAGTTAAGAATTCCCAGTAGTTATTAAAGCACGGTTAGACAGACATATGTGTTATTATAAGTTATTGCCTAAGCTGTGATACGCCACGAATTTGTCTGCTTGGCAGTTTTATTTCTATATATAACCGACCACATGAATTTCACAGTTAAAGAGAAGACTGATTAGAGTTATCGCGAACACAGCTAGTGTACTATAAAAGTTTAATACAAACACATTAAAAACAAGAACAACATTCCGCGCGGATAAAGCAAAGATTGAAGAGGCAAAGAGAAATAAATATTATGATATCTCGGTGTTGTCAAACAAACGATGTGAAAGATGAGAACTCGTATTAACTCTGCATTACTTTCATTTATCCCTGTTTTATGCGTAATAGGGTTGGCAAATCTCCTAAAGTATATTTCATACCGATCTCGACACGCAAATAATTAACTTTAGAGATGAAATTGAACCGTAGGCTTGCCGGTGTCAGATGACGCATAAACCGCGTCAGAAAATAAAATATACTTTAACTATTTTATTGTATAACTGAGTAAAATGGCGTTAATAATTTACATGATAAGAAATCATGTTATAATTATTATTTAAATATGTTATTATGTTACCTGGATGTGGTGTATGATGGGATTGGTCCGCCGGAGGCTGCATTGAGGAAAGCGCTGACAATGGTGTGTATCGAGTACCGTCTTCACGGGAACATCCCTCCTACGGAACATAATATAAATTTCGTAATTATTTTTTTATTCTACAGCGGACCACAGAGCAGATGGGTATCCTATATGCTAAGATCAACGCAGCCTATGAACAACAGCATCACAGTCCGCGCATTGGTTGTGGTTGTGGAGCGGCACTCTGCGATACTCAGCACAAGTAACGTTTCACGTTGTGTATACTGTGAGCCCGTGGTTCTTCGCACGAGCCGGCCCAATCGGTGCGTCAGCATGCCTCTCCCACGGGAAAAACTACGTTTTCAAACGATGTTTACTATTTGGATACTTTTATGTTTGAAAAGTTTCAAACAATACAAATCCGGTTGCTGTTAAGTCGGAACAAAGTTAATAGAGCTACTATGTAGAGCTGAATAAACACACTTTCCTAACGTGTGGCGTGAAATTCTTAGACCTCAATGTCTAGACTCGCTTTAAAAACATAATTTCGTAGGAAAACAGTCTGTTCACACATTTCTCTTCAAAGGGGTACAACGGATAAGAGATATTTAACATGTAAGACAAAACAATTACTGTCAAGGACATGCGTAATATCCTGTAGTGATTATAATTATGTCAGACGAAATTGAATCCTGTCTTTATCAGATAACGGTGGAAATTAACTTGCAATATTAGATGTTCAAATGGATAAAGTCCCGAGGCGTGTTTACGTCGAACTTATTTCATTACCGGGTATTAATGAGATCCAAAAAGCCTACAATCTTTATTACAACCCAGTGTTAGGTTTCACTTGCATTTAAAAGTTTTTTTTAATACTAAATATAAGATAAATAGCATTTAAAGTACAGTACTACCCAGGTACTTATTGATTATTATTTAAAAGTCATAAAATACCAACGTAAAGCTTAGCTATATAGAATTATTATAATGACAGTGGGAGAGCTATGCTGATGCACTTATTGGGCCGGCTCGTTCGAAGTGAAGCCACAGTCTCACAGAATACTCAGTGTGAAATGGTACTTGTTCTGTGTTCGCAGAGTGAGTCAGGATATCAGAGGTCCTTAAAAGTGCCACTTAGCGACGTAAAAAGCCGGCAACATAACCAGTGGGCGGACTGTGCCGCGGTTGTTTATGGGCGGCGGTGTTATCGTAACATGTAGGAGACCAACCTGCTCCGCTGTCCGCTATAAAATAAAAAATGAAGGTTTTATATTAACTTTAACTCACCTTTTCACAATTCGCTGTAGCAGTTGTTTGTGTATGACTCGTGGAAGAAATACGATATTGCATGCCCGATACGGTACAAAAACCTTCATGGTGATGTGTTGAATAAACTCCCGTGATAGTAACATCAGTATCTTGATTGACAATTACCTCGACATTCTGCTTTCTGTCTGGCAGAAGAGAGTCCTCCATTTCTTTTTTTGGCCCTTCACATTTTACTTCCGACTTCACGCCGGAATCTAATACGTTTTTTGGCTTTTGAGAAAACGATTCGTCACTACAAGAGTCGGAAGTGCTGTCATCCTTACTTGACTTTGGGGAACGTTTTTCGTAGCTAGCTGCTAAAATCGCTGTTGCATTTAAACTAGCCATACGTTTTTGGACTACCATATCTTTCAAGTCCATGACCACTTCGTTTCTATTGCGTTTCTTTTTAATAGGAACCCCGGCGGTCTTTTTCATCTTCGCTGTAGGCTTCTCGGTATCCGATTTCTGCGTGGCAGCTTTTATTGATGTCTTCTTTCGCTCGGTCTTTTTAGATTTAGACTCCATTTCACTGTCTTCACTAGACGACGTTGACGATTTCGGATCCCAGTATTTACCAGCGCTTCTTATACCCGGTACTCCCCTTAATGTTCTCTGAGGCGGACTATCATCTGAACTATCAGAACTATCCTTTTCTTTCTCTTTTTTGTTTTCATATTCTGATTCCGAAGTGCTCTCTTGTTTGTCAGAATCTTTGGACTTAGTTTCTTTCTTTTTGGGAACAGGTATTTTAGAGGTGCCCGGTAGGGGCTGTCTTTCAATTGTTTTCATTAATCCTAATTCCACATGGCTTCGACTTTCATTTTCATACAAGCAGTGTACTTTTGCCAGAGCATTTAAGGAAGCCATTCTATGCTTTTTAGGTCCACTCCACATTGATAATAATTTAAGCCGTCGTTTACTTGGTTTTTCATTTCCAACCAGCCCAGAAGTATCCTTTAGATCAATTAGAGAATCTTTAGAGAGCTCTTTTAATTCTTTTGATTTATTTTTTTTCAAACTGTCCGTAATTCGTTTATATTTTTTGTTTCTTGCTTTCTTAGTTTTCGGACTGTCTGATTCAGAAGAAACCTTAAAGTCTTGATCATCGTTTGATTCGCTGACACTTTCTTCTGAAGAGCTATATTGCTTGGTTTTGTTGCTAAAAGCAAATTTTGATGAATCAATCTCTTCATCTGATAATGTTTGCTTTTTCTGCTGTTTTTTACTTTTTGGTACTTTCTTTGCATTGCCTGTATCGCCTTCTGATTTAATATTTGAAGAATCTTGTTCAAGAAATTTGGTCGGACTAAATGGCTTTCCTGTAACACTCGATTTTCGAGCCACCATTTTGTAGGATTTGCTCACAATTGGTTTCGGTTCATCAGTTACGCTGGTTTGGTTATTTGTTTCACCAACAATCGACAATTGCTGGCAAATAGTAAATTCTTCAGTTTTTTTGTTGGCTTTTAACTGTTTTACTACTTCTTCAATTGGCCTGTGAGGAGAATATTTTTTTCTTTCAGATTCTTCTTTTTTATCTATGACTGTTCCTTTTACCCTGGCTATTGGCCTAACACGACCAACAGTTTTATTGATAGAATTTCTGAAATCCGATAAAATACTTTTCGGTGAGTCAACTTTTTCTGTAAACGTATATACATCTATTTCAGGGCCTTGAGCTACAAACGCACTGGTTAATGCTTTTTCTTTTATATCTTCTGTCTTAGTTTCGCACTTTAATGGTAAAAAACGTTCGGATACCGTTAAATTTCCTTTAGAGTTTTTAAAACATTTGACATCTATGTCTACTGTTCGTGGAGATCTACTCGATGTAAAAAACTTAGGCGGCCTATCAACTTCGGACTTAGGTGTCTTTGGCGAAGTCATCGGAGTAGTAGATTTTGAACCGACATCAGACGTATTTATAGTTACTTCTTCGGTTTCTGATTTAGTGTTAGAATCTGCAAGAGTGTTTTGATTTTTAAATGCGTCCTCTAATATTATTTCTTTATTTTTTCCCGTTACTTCTGACATTGATTCATCACTATGTTCTTCTTTTGATACAATAACAGATGTACTTTCGGAACTTGGTTTATCCTTGATTGTTGAAGTAATTCCTTTTTTCGTGGCTTTCGACTTTGTGTTTTTAATAACTTTTTTAACATCATCCGTGCTACTTGTAGATTCGCCTTCAATTACAGCTTTAGGTTTTTTCTCCTTCGGATTCGTTTTAAGTTTCTTCGCAGAGTTAGATGGTTTCTTAGAAACAGAGATCTTTTTAGATAAAGTTTTTGTTATATTAACATCTTTCACTTCCTTTGCCTCTTTTTTGTTTTTCTTTAGGGTATTTTCATTTTTCCCGACATTGGGTTTCACGGAGGTTTTAGAACTTTCATTAGATGTTGAAGGGTTATCTTGATTAATTTTTTCTTCCTGTTCTTTATTATCTCCATCATTATTTTTATTATTTTTTAGATTTTTCGCAGATTTCTGTAGCGCTTTAACCTTTTTCGGAGCCACCACTTTCTTTTTGGTTCGTTTTTTTACGGCTTTAGTCTTGAAAGATGTTTTATTTGACGCTCCTTTCTTTGCTAAAGGTTTTGAGGCTTGCGACCGCATTGTCCTCAGAAGTCATGTGAACTTCTGTCATTGACTGTTGACGCTCACACCCTGCTAACAAAAAATACAATTTATTATATAAGAATGACTATTAATATAATATGTAATTAGATATTTAATTTTGAATCAAAAGCTAAATTTATCCCATTATCACCTATCGTTATCATTAATTTTAAGTAGAAATTAAAATTTTATTGTGTAATTATTATGTAGTATTCATATATTTTAAACAAACTGCTATTCAACTAAGCTTTTATAAATGAAAATATTTCTAAAAAGACGACAATAATGAGGGATGATTTGTGTGCGCTACAATAAAGCAATGACTCTGTCTTTTGTCAAGTTAATCTAATAATACGGCAGCAAAAGCAGATTATGAGGGTCACCTTATAGTGGATAAAGTTGGAGAGTAGTTTGTACTTCATTAATTGTTTTGAGATTGCATCGAAGAACACTGCAGGAAGCTTTGTTATCGTTTATATAGGATAGTATGCGAATTTAAATTATGTACTGACACAACACATAATTTAATTCAAAGACTCTGCTTCAAACAGTCTCTATTCTCTACACATGGTCTTTGTAATCAGGTATATTTTCACTTGAAGAATAGACTAGAGATGAAAAATTTAAATTTTACGTTCTTCAGTTCACTTCATTAAAAAATTAAATTATTAGTATTAAAAATCTCTTGGTGTATGTACACATTACTTTTTTGTTTGTTTGGCATAAAGATAACCAAGTAATTCATACGTTATCTTTCGAATTCACTCACAATGTTGGTAATATCAGCTAATACAAACTCTTATTTATGGTATAGCGAACAACGAAGCAGCTTGGTCTCATATATGGTAAGAGAACACCATCGCTCATGGACAACCGAGATACAGTATACGCATTGGTTATGTTGCTGGCTTTATACACCACTTAAGCAACATTTTTAAGGGCCTCCGGAGCCCGTGGTATCATTTCGGACGAGCCAGCCCTATTAGTGCATCGGCATATGCTTCAACAAGGCTCTCCCACGGTATGAGAATCCGATACCTCTCGCTTCATGGTAGACTTATTAAATCACTTAGTTACGAGGCTCTGGAAAGATAAAATAAAAGCAGCTGCAAATTAATAAGTCAGGGAAGAAACTCAATTGTTTACGAATTACGAAGCACTTTATAAACTTCCTAAAACTCGGGCTTCCATAAGTTTGCAAAGCGGAACAGTGAACAGTGTTAAATCCTCTCACGGATCGCCTTTTTGCTCGTTATTTCAACATTCTCAGAGAATCTGTGAGATTCACGAAATCACTCGTTATTTGAACACGAATCGATACTGCGGAGGATAAAACTGTACGTATAGTAGATATTTCATGTTCCATGGAAGTTTACCAAATGCAAATTTGTGTTTTTTTTTTCTAAAATTGCATTACTTTATACAAATTACTTTAACATCTTTAAGTCTGCAGCATTTTTTTATTCTATAGCAGACAGATATGTGGTACGAGAACAACGCCGCCCATGAACAACCGCGCCACAGCCCGCGTATTAGTTGTTTTGCCGGCTTTTTACACCGCTTAAGGGTCACATTTTACGGACCTTCGATATCCTCACCCACTCTGCGAAACACAGTACAGTTACCATTTCACGCGGAGTATTCTGTGAGCCTGTGCTATCACTTGGGACGAGCCGCCCCAATTAGTGCGTCAGCATATGCTTCAGCATGTCTCTCCCACGGGTGTTCCAGAAACCGAATAAATTATAAATTATAATTGTCCAGACCGGGATTCGAACTCGATACCTATTGCTTCTTGGTAGACCTATTAAACCACTTAGCTACGAGGCTCTGGAATAATTCGCAATCGTAATAAAAATCCTATTACAAAAAATATGAAAGTTGTCGACTGTTTATGAATAGAAGGGAGGGTCTTATACAATTATTCATCTATTTTTAATTTAAATCTAGGTATTCTACTAGTCTACGGTCTAGAATTTCTGTAGCAGAATGTCTAGTGTAATGATAAGCCATTAGTATCTTATATAGATACCTTTTATTACTAGTGTAAATATTAAATAGTAATTTACAGTTTATAGTGAAATAATTTTAATGTTGATCTTATAATCCGTATTCCGTAGAGTTAATCGATTTTTGAAGAGGCGTAACAAAAACAAAATCTTAAGTTTATCGAGTCATACAAATTGCAGAAACTTATTTAAAGACAACTCCGAGCAGATGATAAAAAGGACAATATAAAAAACCACATCGGCTGATTGCACATTAAGGATTGCTTACTCTATACAATCGTAAATCTTATCTATTTCATTTCAATCGTATGCACTATTGATAAGGTCCAAAATCCTGTAAACATTTTTACCACCCACATAGCTTTGACAAGCGTTTACAAACACACTGAACGCCATTTGTGTTAGTACATTCAGTTTCTTATATTTAACATCGGCCATCATTGATTTTATTGATGTAAAGATTGATTAATATTTACTGTCTGATTATGTAGTAGCTGAGCCTTAAACATATTATGTAAATGTAATGTTTATCTGTGGGTAGTAGTTAGTGAATAAATGTTTTTCAATGTATCAAATGTATTGATGGAGGTCCAAGGGGAAGGCCTATGTCCAGCAGTGGATGTCTTACAGCTGAAATGATTATGAAGATGAATGTATCAAACCCAAAATGAGCGCTCGGGGTGGACTATCCAAACGCGTAAGCATTGTGACATATCAGTAGGTGTAACACGCGAAAAACTACCAAAACTTCTGCTTATATACCCAATAAAATACAATATAACGTGAAAAGCAATAAAAAATATGTGAACACACATAAGAGAACGTTAACAGAACCTAAATACATCAAGAACTCGATAAGATACATGAACTTTTACTGAGCATTCATGTAAAAAAACCAAGTGCTTTCGAAAGATAATACGACACTTTACGTCAAACTTTTCCTAGCACATCGTTGCTGCCTCAATTTCTCAAGTTTTATAGCTGACAGGCACTATCTTCCCATTTGAGTCTGATAAACATAATGGCTATTTTAATCGGCACAAAAGGAAGGCGTATGATATGACCCACCGAGAAAATAGATTTAAATATATGTTTCAGGATAAAAATGGAGGCTATCTATTAGTGTTACCTAAGTTCTGTTTGTTTAAATGTATTGTCACGCCCTTGGCTCTTTTTAGTTCAATCGCAAGATATTCAAATATAACGCAAAATTATACTTACGGAAGCTAAGTAACTAGTAACAATATTTTTTTTATTTATGACAATTATGTCAAATAAGCAGGAAGCCCATCCAGGATTAGCGGTCTCTCGCCCATGGACACCCGTAGCCCTTGCAGAGCAGAGGGTGCGTGGCCGGAATTTAAGGAATAGGTACGCTCTTTCTTGAAGGTCTCCAAGTCGTATGGGTTTGGAAATACCTTTGCTGGCAACTGATTCCACAGAGTGGTGATGCGCGGCACAAAATGCCATAAATTAACTCTCAGTTATAAAACGATAAACATCGAGGCGATGACGATGAAAAAATAGTTGTAAAAGTAAGTATAAATATTTTAAAGTTGAAATAAAGTTGGTACGAAATTCCCAGAAATCACAATATTATGAAATAAGTACTAAGTGAAGTTTTCTCATTGAAAATCGGTATTAAAAGGGGATTTATAAATATCGATTTGACACCCCTAGCGAATAGTAACCACAAAAGTATTGCATATAACAAAACTTAGACTTTATTTGTAACAGCAAAAGTACAAATTTATAAGCCATTCTTAGGGCTGCTTACAAGGCTTTAGAAATATAAACACTCAATAATTAATATGATTTTTACTTATAAAATATACTTTAAAATTTATTTTTTATTAAATGATACTATGTTACTTAAAATTACAATTGAATAACATTGTGTCATATTTCATACTAACAATATATTTTTGTTTCAACAGAAATATCTAATTAACAAGTTAAAGTTACAAGAACTTAGATCCGTAGGAGAACCACGCTGATCAAGCAATTGCTGATGCACTAATTGAGCCGCCTCGTCTGAAGTGATGCCACGGGCTCACAGAAAACTCAGCGTGAAATGGTAGTTGTACTTGAAACGGTGCTACTACTATGTTTCGCTAAGTGAGTGAAGATTCGGAGTTGAAGATTTGGCGTAAAAAGCGGGCAACACAACCAAAGCGCGGTTTAAGACGCGGTTGTCTATGAGTGGCGGTGTGTTCTTACCATATAGGAGACCCATCGTCTCCGTTGTTCGCTAAATAATAAAAAAAAGAATCCGTCTTTGAATAATAGCGTAATTACCAAATGCCAACCCTATATAACTAAACAAATGGTTGTAGAAAACCTACACATTCGAACGAGCGATATAATTGTACGACTCAAGACAATAAGGGAAATTGTGAAAAGAAAATTATGTGAGATGTTTTATTTACTTGTTTTATATGATTTAGTTGTTCGCATTTATTCAATTTGTTCAAATCGAGACATAATTCTTTAAATAATTATCATCTAGGCAAATAATTTTCGACTAAGATACACCTTCAACTGTAAATTGCTTCATCATCATCAGTCTGTCAAGTTCACTGCTGGACATAGGCCTCCACCAAAGACCTATTACGATCTTGAGCGATGTGGATCCAGCGGTTGCCCGCCACCTTGGCGGGATCATCTTTCCATCGCGTGGCGGGACGTCCCACTCTGCGCTTTTCGGTAAATTGCTTAGCATTTGGATACACATTTTAAGCAGTTTGTAGGTATGACATTTAATATTTCATAGACAATATTTATAAAGAATTTTTAACAAGTGTCTTTGGAGTAGCTTAGTTAATTGGTATTATTTATCTAAGTGATAATTCTTTTGATATTGAACAAAGTTAGAATATGTGTGTTACTTTTCCTTAATAGTATATTTTATATAATAAAGTGATATTTTCAACCAAATAATTCTTAAGTCGACTGTTTGAATAAATATTATTAATATATGATTTTTGTTCAATATATCATAAATCGTCATATTTCAGAGATCAAACAGAGTACTGAATTTACCATTCAATTGCGTGAACAAAATTATTTGGAAAATATATTTTAAGCAGACGAAAAAGATATAAATAAAACAAAAATACTAATAAATTGAATATAGATATGGATAAATATATTTAAATGTATATTATGTGTGACTTCTTAACCATAATACATATAAGTACTAGTAAACCTAGACAACCCATAAAGAAACGAATTGTCATTGGATTTGAATCGTGTCTAAAAGTGAGAAAAGACAATAAAAAGTCAAAAATAAGTAAGTCCATAGTTTTTTAAAAATAAATATATAGAATAAGTGGTCCTCCACGCATAGATATCCTCAGTTGCTGCGGCATCACATGAGCGTTGTCATCCTTTTTGGGGATAGTTACGTTATTTTTTGAAGGTTCTTAAGACGTATTGGTTTGGAAACTTCTCTGCAGGCTGGTGATTCCATAGTGGTGGTAGGCACCACAAAACGCCTTAAAAACACTTAGTCGTGAAACGAAAAACATTGAGGTGATACGAATGAATCTTTGTATTCTGCCTCAATATTCGAGGATAAAGTTCAGCATTAATGCAAACAACTCCTCAGAACATTCTCCGTGATACATGCGATAGACCATCTATCGCATTTATCGTTTTTTATAGTATAGTGGACAACGGAGCAGGTGGGTCTTCCCTATATGCTAAGAGAAACACCGCCGCCCACGGATAACGGCGCCACAATCCACGCATTTTTTGTGTTGCCGGCTTTTTACGCCACTCAAGCGGCATTTTTAATGGCTTCCGATATTCTCACTCACTCAGCGAACATAGTATAAGTACCGTTTCACGTTGAGTATTCTACGATTATTATCTATAAATTAAAATTGATATTGTTGTCTGTGTCATTTCTTAATTAGTGCTATGTGAACTGATAAAGATAGACCAATGTAGAGAAACAAAATGTCATTTGATTTGGAAATGTGTCAAAAGCGAGAACAGTCAAGATACGAAGCAAAGCTAAGTTACTCAGTCGGCGTTTGTGCTTAATTGTTTACACAACGTGGTTCTCACACCGAACAAACAAACACGACAACTGCTTGTTTTGCTTTATCGAAGTGGATATTTTAACGCCTAATCTGAACAGTAAAGGTGAGAAAAGATTTTAAATTGAATGTAGTGTGAATTTCGTTCAGTTGGAATATTGATACGTTCTGTTTAGTTTTTTTATGGTATAACGGACATAGGAGCAGGTGGGTCTCCTATTTGGTAAGAGAACATCACCCATGAACAATCGCGCCACACTCCGCGCATTTGTTGTGTTGCCGGTTTTTTACGCCTCTTGAGCGGTATTTCTAAAGGCTTCCGATATCCACACTCACTCACCGAAACACAGTAAAAGTACCGTTTCACTCTGAGTATTCTGTGATTCCGTGGTATTTCTTGAGACGAGCCGGCCCAATTAGTGCGTCAGCATGGCTCTCCCACGGTAAAAAGTTTAAACGAAGTTTTAAACAACACAACAAATGTTTTGATAACCAATATTTGGAATGGACCTTTTAACAAATGAACAGTGACATAATTACATTTTACGAGTTGTTTTACCGAGTTTTATAAAACTTTACCGTGTTGTGGACGCCATTATTATTTCAGTAATTGCTGACAATAACGCTAAAGAACAAATACACATGAAAAGAGCAGAGATGAAAGATGGTGTGACATCACAATAGATGACCTCGTTTATTATGACGACTACTCGATTTAAAAAATGACGTGCATTCTGTTTCTATTGTATGCTAAATTTTTATTTAACAATTAGAGACATTACGAAAATTCTCATTCACATTTCTTATTTGAAACAAAAGAGTGTAACCACGTACTATTTTCAATAGGTACAATTTATTTTTCCATATCGCAAATACGTGAAACAGAATTTGTATCGCGTTTTGAGTGAAAATATCGGAGTCCAATGATCATACCATTCAAGCTGCGTAAAATGCCGGCAACACAACTAATGGTGGTGAATGTGCGCGGATTGTGGCGTGGTTATTCACAAAGGAGACATGCCTACGTTGCCCACCTACTATACAATAACAAACAAAAATAGGAAATATTTCAGCTAAAATTTTTACTAAAGTCTCTACTAAAGTCTCTAGTGTCAAATTTTTAAATACGCTGTAACTAAGCGTCCCTCATTCTACTTAAAGCATTACAATCTCATATAAAATTAACACTTACAAACCACATCACGCCCACTTTAACACAAGTTAATTTAGACGATTAATTGTAATTAATAAGTTAATTAAATAAACACGTTTTAACAGAATACGTAACTTACAGTCGATGTGAGTTGGTTAGATAGCAAATTCCATGAGTGGGTTTTTACTCTTGGTAGCAGAAAAATAAAAGATAGATAAATAGATGTATAGAAATAACTAATTGAATGTCAAAATGTTTAATTTCTTAATAAACCCTTTTTGACGTAAGCTAACGGAGCAGGTTGGTCTCCTATAAGGTAAGAGAATACCAACGTCCATGGATAACCGCGCCACAGTCCGCGCATTGGTTGTGTTGCCAGCTTTTTACGCCACTGAAGCGGCATTTTTAATGGCCTGTGATATCCTCACTTACTCAGCGAAACACAGTATAAGTTCCGTTTCACGTTGAGTATTCTGTGAGTATACCTATTTAATGCCTATGCATACGAGATCACTTTCGACAGCTATTATTGAGTGAATCATGATTATCCTTGAGAACTTATTTCACAAGCTTATTCATACAGTAAGAGAATAAGGATGTGACCCAAATATTCAATGCTTTTAAGGCTATTTGCAGTACAAAGCAGACAAAAGAACTTGCAACATAGTGTAGGCACTATGTTGCTAGTGTAATGTAAATATATATGCCAATGTTAATGCACAGAAGATGTATCTTCACAATTTCGCATTCAAAATAAACCCAAATAACCAGTACAAGTATTTTAATTATAATAAATAAACTCCAAAATGGGATTGCATCTAAGAATTATTTAACAAATTTTTAAATTAAAACGCTAATAATATTGTATCTTGTCATTTTAAGAAAAATGTGTATTAAGTGTAATTTTATTTAAATATAAATAATTTATACAATGCCAATGATCATTTAATATAAATTAACATATTGTTCCCTACATATTACATTAAGCCATTGCTAAATAATTTTGAATCGCGATATTTTCAATCGAAATGCTTCACTCATGTTTACCGCATGATTTTATGAGTAAATTGGTTAAAATTACAGTAAATATTCAATTCTCTGTGGTGTAATTAGTGTTATAGATATGCAAGTGTACATCCAATAAATTACTGGCTAACCTAGTTAATAATACGAGGGATATTATAAAATAAATATAAAGAGTTTTTATATTATGTCACTTTTTGACATTGACAACTATAAAAAGTCATATTTGAATGTTAGCCACAAGTTGTCAATCCAAAAGAGGTTATTCATGTTTGCGCGTAGCGTGCTGCAAAATTTTCCATATACATTAACACGGACGCTTTCGAAAAATAAGGCTGTAGTGCTCTAGAGAGTGTTTGAAAGTAGTTTTGGTTGAAACGCATTCTAAAATAACGAAATGTGTTTCGCTGTTCGTATTTTTTTACGGTAAGAAAACATACAATTACAAATATGATATATTAATGATTGATTGGAAACTTGTGTAAATTTTAACTAGTTTCTCATATTTTATGTCGTAGGAAACGTATATTAGAACGTTAAATACGTGTTACATGCATGTAGTATTAACCTTTTAAATGTCTATATGGTAATGAGAAAATTTAAGATAGAAATCATATTTGTTTAGTTAATTATACTAGTGAATAAAAGCACACACTCTTCAACAAAGTTCAGAAATGGCCCGATAAACTACAGTTAACGTTTGAGTTCGGCAAACAGTTCAAAGTGACAAACGAGGTAGATTTGCTGGTTTCAGATAACTGCAAGTCGAAGCCAATTCGAACGTGTTGAGTTCATTCAAACTTTTTCTATTGGCATTCTTACTTTTGTTTTACACAACACGCTCCCTCTGTAAGTATTATCTTTATGAATAGAATACACGAATTCAATGATTAAATACTATGTTTCAGGAACATTCTACTTTACTGAATGCTACGGCGAGATCACATATAAATTGAAGATCATACCAGGGCTTGATAGCTGGATAGAAGGGTGTCGAAGCAAAAAGCAAGCATCTTTATTTCGATATTTTGAGTCTCATAGCTAAGTTGTTTAATGGGCTTACAATGAAGCGAGGGGTATCGGGTTCGAATCCCAGTCCAGACAATTATAAATTATAATTTATTCGTTTTCTGGAAGGACTTGACAGTGATCGGGCGGGCGTCTTAATACCGTCATAACCGTGGGAGTGCCATACCGAAGCATATGCGGACGCACTAATTCGGCCAGCTCGTCCGAAGTGATACCACGGGCTCACAGAATACTCAGCGTGAAATAGTAGTTCTACTTGAACGTTGACTCTAATTTATTTCGCTGAGTTAATGAGGATATCAGAGACCTTGCTGTAAGCCGCTGAGGAGTAATTGTCGCATTTTTATTTTAATTAAATTTAGCTTCTGCAAATTATAATAAGACAAACATGTCCAGAACCGACAAGAATAAAAAATTACAGACATTTATGCCATCTTTTTAATGAAAACGCTGGTATTTATAGGCGGTCTATTGCCCATGGACACTCAGCCCCTACAAGGCCGCGGGTGCGTTAAATTTGCATTACTAGCGGCTCATTATTCGTAGATCAGAACATTTCTGGAATAACTTTTTTTTTGACAGATAAAGAGAATTTTTTAACGTATTCTCACACCGATATTCTCACACATTATAGAACAATGTTTGAGTCCAAGAAACTGTTGGTTTCAATAAGAAACTAAGTTCGAGACCGACAACTTAGGATGCATCGATTTTTGAGAATCGAAATTACGTATTCCTATTAGTTTTCAACTTATTTACAATACACCTTTAAGAAGGATCTTCCTATGATTTCTAGTATCAGATAGAGGTAATTTGATATTGATAATCTTCATACGATCAAGAAATAAAGTTTATCGCAAATCGAAGTTTAAAGTTAACAAGTGATTAAATCGGGAGATAATCTTAACCCGACAGGCACTTGATAAACGGCACCAACTTCCACACCTCTTCCTTCGTATCAAACTCGAAGCCTTTATGAATAAAACGTGTTGGAAACTCGGTGTGAAGTTTCCTGTTAACTTTTCATTAATTGCCTACAGCCAATGTGAATTTTATAGCATACTTGACTGGGTATTACGAACATTTCCTTTTATAGTTTCTTTTATCATTGTATATTAACTTTGCTGTGTAGACGTGTTATTTTACACCTCTCATTCTTTTGTAGATAATACAAAGGTACTATGAAGTACGAACTGAATCGGACAACGCTGGTGGGTCTCCTATATGGTAGGAGGACACCGCCGCCTGTGAACAACCGCGCCACTGTACATGGTTGTGTTACCGGGCTTATACGCCGCTTAAGTGAATGCCACTTATAAATGATAAAGGCCTCCGATATCATCACTCTCTCTATGGAACACAGTACAAGTACCGTTTCACGTTGAATATTCTGTGAGCCCATGGTGTGAGCCCACTTTGAACGAGCCGGCCCATCGGTGCCTTAGCATATGCTTCAGAATGGCTCTCCCATGGGTGCGACAGCATTAAGACACTCTCCCGGCCACTGTCAAGCCCTTCCCGAGACCGAATAAATTAAATTATAACTGTCCGGACCGGGATTCGAACCCGGTACTTCTCGCTTGATGATACACTTTTAAAACCATTAAGATACACGCTTACAGCGATTATTTTGTTATAGTTTGATCTCAATAAATATCCGAAAAGAATATGAGTAAAATCAATCTGTCGTCCAATGGTATAAGTATTCTGTTTAGTTTGTGATGGAATATGAATATTGTTAAAAGCCAACCGCGTAAACTATTTACCAACTCTGAACCAAATTCCGAAAAGTTACAAGTTGTATGCTAATAACTCGAACTATATGCTTTTGCACAACTTGTTACAGATTTAATGGGTTAACGGTTTAAAATTTAAATCTAATTAATAACTTACACAAGTCAATAACATATTTAGTTATTTACAGTATTAATGTTGATGTGTGTAGGATGTAAAATACAGTCGAAATCGATTAAAACGAGATCGTTTTCAACGACCAATCGGTTATAACGGCCAGTTTGTACGGTCCCGTTCGAAGCTCTAGCAAATTAATTAGTAAATATACTGCTTATAACAATTTTAATGCTCTTTTGCTGCTTTTAATTAATGCTCTTTGCCCCAACCAGGGTACATAGGAAAAAGTCGAGTTAATCAAATGATATCTAGTGACTCCACTAACCAATACGACTAGGGGACATACAATAAAATAGGCCGGCAACGGACCCAGAGTTCTGTATGGGCTGGGGACATCCCATGCAGAATGGACATCCATGGACATCCATGCTCATGGACATCCATGAGCGGAGGACTAATTAAGCCTTAAGTGAGCCTAATGTTCGTTTGCCACAATTTCCATAAAAAAAACTTTTTTTATAGTATAGCGGACAACTGAGCAGATCGGTCTCCAATATGGTAAGAGAACACCTCCGCCCATGTACAACCACGCCACAGTCCGGCGTTTTACGCTACTTAAGCAGCATCTTAAGGGCCTCCAATATCCTCATTCACTCAGCGTAATACAGTACAAGTAACGTTTCACACTGAGTATTTTGTAAGCCCGTGGTATCACTTCGGACGAGCCGGCCCAATTAGTGCGTCTTGCCTAAGAGCGGCTCAAAGCAATAATAACGCATACTTCGATTGCATTCATCATCATCATCATCATCAGCCCATTCAAGTCCACTGCTGGATATAGGCCTCCCTCAAAGACGCCCACCCGCTGC
>DWCF01002192.1:0-25323 GCA_018230265.1 Delias oraia | reverse complement strand
CTAAAAAGTCAATTTTAAACAATCTTGTGCTCAAATAATGTATTAAATATTTTTTAACTTTCTTATAATAAATATTGCATTTATTTGTATATTTTAATATCCATTACCCAGAAGTACCAAATGTTGTAAGATGTATATACTATTTTGATCGCATTGAGAATAAGATCCTTTATCCAAATTAACAGATCCTACCAAAGGAACATAAAATGAAATCATTTATTTTACTGCTAAAGTATTTTATTTAGACGAGTATCAAAAAATCAACAGATTTTAATCAGTTTTGCGTTAAAATATGTATATTTTTGAAATGATATTCTTTATCATTAAAGTGTAACGGATCTCTGAAAAATGATTTCAACTTATTATCATAACGATGTAAATTACTGCAAGTGAAATGACCTCGAGACAGACGTACAAACAGACAAGTTTTATTAGCACAGGGTGGCTGACCCGTCTCACGGTTACAGGAGCGCAGGAGTTGACATTTTAATCCTCAAACTAGTCCGCGTGTTAAGCATTAGTTCAAAATTAAAAACCCTTATTAATTACCTACTCATCAATTAGTGATTCGATATATCTGATACGTACTCTCTACGAACCACTAATACTTATACTTAATATTGGAATTTTAAATATTTTATTAAATATAACATACATCTTATTATTCTATAATTATTACTGCGTGTCTTTCAAAGATAATTTTATTTAAATCACTGTATTCCTTTTTCCAAATACGTTTATTCCCTTAGGAGATTCGATGCTCAGGAAAAATGCGCAAATATAAGTTGTGTGAACAATTGAAGTACACCAGCGGCAAGCCAAAACCAAAGTAAACATTTACATACTTTTAACGTTCATAATATAATGTGTCCCTTAAAACGAGTAGAGGTGTATTCGCGCAATTTCAGCCATTAAACGAGAGATCAGGCAATAACCCTGGGGAGTGGAAATGCGAAAGAGATTAATATCACACGCTCCCAGAACGGATTCCTCTGTGACGCATTGTTGAATTGTTCACACCACAAGATATACTATACAAAACTACAATGCAATTATATTTTTAAAATTGCTTCTCACTAAAGGCACATGACAGGAAAAGACTGTCATAAAATGCCTAATTTAATATTTTATTGGGATTTTTATCTTATTAACTTTAAATAAAAATTAAAAAAATTACATAAGTGATAAAGATGACACCTTAATTCATTGTTTCCCCTTGTAAATAAAATGTTTTATTTAGCTTTGAAAAATAAATTATTTATTTCATTAAAATGTTTAAAACTATTAAAAGTACAGTGTGTCCAGATACTTGAATTAAGCTTTTTGTTCGTTAATTTTTATATTTCATTGGCTAGCCACAATAAATATGCCTAGTACTAGCAAAAATACTTATAATTCTTATTGAAAATATATTAAGCATAAGCTAGTGGGTGGCTTGCCTATGATGTATGCGTGTGACAGTTGAAAGTTTGCCAAAATGCTAGCAACTCGTCGCATTAGCGCAACGGGTTGGATTCCACCGGCGATTCTTTACAAATATCACCATTTAAACCTTGTAAACATTAAGGGTTGATCATTATACTGAAATATTGGCAGTTATTCTCACGTTCTCAGAGATAGTGCCAACTAGGATCTTATCTTTATTTCTCTAGCCTTATGAAACATGGTGACTCGCTTATTAATGGAAATTACGACTTGGTAAAATTAAAATATTGTAGTAATTTCAAGCTTACTTTAGGAGCTATCGTTGCGAGAGATTATTTTAAACATTTCTCGTTGTACTTTTAGCGTATTAAAACAATAGCCTTGAAAATATCTGTATCAATATAAAGAAGCTAAGCAATCGTCCCGAGTTACCGAGTTTGTGGCCAGGTTTGGATAAAAATGTATCATATATTTTATATAGTCTTTGTAAGGTTAACTCTGTCTTACTCGTAGGAAAGCCATGCTACAGCATATGCTGAGGCACTAATTAGACCAGCTAATTGCATAAGCGATTATCCTTCCACGGTCACCCTTCCCCACACCCAGCCATTGCTGATTCGCGAATGAGTTGCTGGCCTTTTATAAATCTATACGCTCTTATCTCAATTCTCTGATTCAATTTTCTTCCAACCTTACGGTAAACATTAAATGTATCTTAACTATATTCAAGTATTGATTCATTTATATTATTTTATGTCGAAGAATTAATATAAATTGTGTTTTTAGTTTAGAATAAAAATTAAAGATTCGCAGGTAGCAGGGCAACGTACTGCAATTCGTCCATGAAGTATGTCAATGCGGTACCGTTGAATTGCAATTACGTCTCATCCTGCATCATAACGGTCGCATTGTGTTTGACGGACAAATCATTGTGAGCTACTTTTTATCATTCTTGGAATTTGATTTTTCAAATATTTGATTGCCGGTGAAAGGAAAACAAATTGTTTAGTTGTATATGTAATTATGAGATGGCTGATGCGTTTTTAAATGATTTATAAGAATTGTACTTTAATCGTATAGTATTTTGATTTTCAAACCGCGAATTTTTTTTATAAATATTAGGCTTAGTATTCGTGATTGTTGTTCATATTCTGCATATTTGTAAATAGTCTTTAAGTTTCTAAAACGCTTGTAATTGCCTATGTGGTTCTATTAAAAAATTAAGATTTTTAATTTAAAAGTTTTATAAATTGGGTTTTCCCTGAGGTTGCATGGGGTTTTCCCCATCCCATCCATTTCCCTCACATTCAGATCATTAATAACACTGGCTAAGTACCATCTATCTTATTCTACTCTATTAATTTCTACTGCCGTCATTATATTGACCATAATAAATGCTGCGAATAACTGTTTTAACCTAGATTCGATCTGTGACCACAGCACTGAGCTACGGCGTAGGCGGGTCGTAGACACAGTGTAAATCTATTTTTCCTACAAAAGTCTTGACTAGACTCAGTCTAGACGGCCGTACAGACGGTGACTTCCTACACCTACTCAATTACCTACACTAACTTTATCCACCGATATTCTGTACACTCTAAATAAATTTTTATACCATTGAAACATTCAAAAGTTTTTACAAAAACTATAATACTTATTATACCTTTATTTTTTTTTGTTTTGTTATTTTATTTTGTTAATCATTTTACCACAGCAAAAAAAATACAATATATTAATTTATTACAAATAAAATTTACAAATAATTACAAAAACAACAAAAGATTGTAAATATGCCACAATTATTTTTAGTTTTTATACAAAAAAATACATATAATACTAACTAAACACTAATGGAGGATTTGTATAATTGTTAGTGACACATATGTTTTATAAAGTGTTAGAAGGTTGAATTAATATTTTGAACTAAATCTATTATTGGTCCCTTTCATATTAAATTGGCATTTTATCGCACCAACTTTGATCTCAAATATATGATCAAAATAAAAAAATTAATTAGCTCCTCTTTGGATTGATAGATTTTTAATTTGTTTTATAGCGGATAATGGAGAATGTGAGTCTCCTATATGGTAAGAGAACACCGCCGCCCATGAACAACCGGGCTACACTCCGCGAATTGGTTGTGTTGCCGACTTTTTACGCTTAAGCGGTACTTTTAAGGGCCTTCGATATCTTCACACACTCTACGAAACACAGTACAAGTACCGTTTCGTAAACGTTAAATTTCTATTTATTTAATTGTGTTTCGAAATCCATAAATTACCTGTTTTTCTAGAATCAATAAATTAACTATGCAGTGTTAAAAAAGAACAGATAGCAATTGTGCATACTTTGATTGATGTAAATTAATGCAATAAAATCTACTTTATGTTGACCTTACAAAAACGGTAATTGATTATGTAGCTTACTAATATTATAATGATATGATTGCCATGAACGGATAATATCACGAAAAAACAATTTTGTTTCTCTGTTTGAATTCATTTTTTAAAATTAAAATCGATTTCACAAAGAGAATTTGCTGAATACACATTACTAATATCCTTTAACAAACAGATATAATTGGATCTACATTGTAAATTATATTGACACAGTATGTAAATTGTGTTGGTTCAGCTAATATGATATCTTACATCAAATAAAAACTCTTGTTTATTAAACTGTGGCTTTATTAGTAAGCCTGTGATGTATAGAAGAAGGAAATTTAATTCCCAAAGCAAACCCATTTCCATGCTTAATCCAAAAATAACTATCACAACAATTATTTTTTGATTATATCATTGGAATCCAAAACCATACCATCTGTAAGTTTTAAAAATGATTACATTACACAAATAAAATTTGTAATATATATTTATATATATATTGAATTAAACAAGATTTTTAATGAAAATCGAGAGACATACAAGCAAGGATAAGTGGTCCTCTGCCCATAGACATCGCCACCCAGTTCTGCGCGGGTGCGTTGCCGCCTTTCTAATATATAAAATATGTAAATCGTTTAACTTGTATTAAAAGCATTCCAAGCACTATATTGCATTCTATTAAAGAAGCAATAACTGCAGGTTATAACGTATATCCTCTTAACAAGGAGAAACATAAATACAGCGGTGCAGTTAAACAATTGGTAACAGTTGACGGTTCAGTCACCTCCAACACCTATTGCACGAGATTATATCAAATTATCTAATAATCAACAGAGAGACACATCTACGCAGTACTTAATAATGGCGGGTCATATAACGACGCACTTGTAATGGTTTTGTGCTTTACTATATATATTTTTGAGTTAAATTTAGATTAAATGGTTTATACATAAGATTAATATAAGACATAGTAACCGTTATAGTTAGAGATGGCTAAAAAAGAAGACCAACAGAAGTTTAAAAAGATATTATTTAAAGTGATGCACAAATTATTTTGTAACTGGGTAACGGGATAAGCGAGTCTTCTTTATGGTAAGTAATCACCGCCGCGTACTGTCTCAGTCGCGCCACAAGCTGTGGTTTGGTTCTGTTGCCGATTTTTTTAATAATGCAGCTTAATTTATTATATTATTGGATTCCCGATAAAATCTCTAACTCCACAAGTATTGTTTCACGCTCATATTCTTCCGTCATCACTTTGAATGGCCAGCTCAATTAGTGTATCAATATTGCTCTTCCTCGGTTTAAAACTGTCTTCCACTGTCAAGATCGAATAAATTATATAATATTTTTTTAAGACTAGGCTTGAACGCGGTACCCCTGTTTAGCTGGTAGCTTTCGAAACCTTAGAAAAGTTTTAATTAATTTTAATTTTTCGTACAATGGTCCTTTTTTAAGGTTATATTTCTATTCACGTCTGTAAACTCAACGTGATAAGTTGAGCACTTTGTGAAATTCAAATTTGCATTTAAATGTTTGTTAAGCAGGGTGGATAATAAAAAGTGTATAAAAATCATTAACGGAAAATTTACGACTCTAGATTTAAGAGATTAGGACTTTGTGAGTAGTATGCAATTTGTCATTACGACAAATTGTTCATTGACCTTGTAAAAAAACCTAAACAATTCAAAAAATATACAGCGATCATTATCTGTTTATATATTTGACCTCATTAAATCGCACAGGTTCAAAGAATACCAGCTTGAAATAGTATCTGTTTTGTGTTTTGGTTGAATGAGTGAAGATATCGGAGTCCTTTGAAATTATATCGCTTAAGAGGTATAAAAAGCCACCCACGCAACCAAATCGCGGATCTTTTCGCAATGGTGATCTCTTAACTATCCACTGTAGAGAGAGATAAGTTGCCTGCTCCATTTTCCGCAATAAAATAATAAAATCACATTGCTTCATCCACAATATCGCAAAGTGACTACAACTCGTATTAAAAAATTCAGGTCCGCTTCGGGTTCATAACAAAAACTAGCCCGATATTTCAATATGTTTCAAGTTTCAGGTCGTCGAGGGCTCTCCAACGAACAGACATTGAATTTCGAAACGTAAACTACTACGCTACGAAACTGAATTAAACTATTTGTGTTTAAAATCAGCGGCTGTCAAAGAGTAATTTTAACAAACAAAATGACCTTCGCAATTCCAACTGAAATCTCATTAGAATTAAGCTGCGTTTTCCTAACTTTGCATGCATTATATTGTCAATAAATTATACAATAAGGAAAACTGAATCTAAAATCTAATGTTTGATTTAATTTTTGTATAAAAAGATGTGTACATTGTTTATTGTATATTGCATATTGCAAATTCATTGTATATTGCAAACGCTTTTTACAGGTGTAGCCAGCTGCAGGAGAGATAGACCTTTCATTATCTTTGCCAGTATTTACTGATAAGTATAACGTTTTCGACCGCAGTCGTGATGGGGTACTGCAATACCGAACTGGGCAAACAAAGGGGTGACAAATTGGGAGTAAGCAATATTTGATTTGAGTAGTGGAACTCCAGGGGTCCGTTAAACTGACTTCATTGGAGAGAAGTGTTTACATAGAAGTATTATTTACATTATAATCACTTCATTATTAATACTTACATTAATCGACTTTCTATAACTTATTTGATCTTTCAAAAAATACGTAACCTTATTACTTACTTTCATTTAAGTGTCTTTAAAAATAAAATAATTCCAGTTTATAATTATGTTATATCCTTAGATATACTTCCAAAGCCATAACGACCTTAAAGACCGCCAGGACTAGAGGTATCCATGGGTGGAGCACCGCTTATCCTAGGTGAGACTCTTGCTCGTTGGCAACCATTTCCATAAAAAAAATATAAAATAAAATTATAATCTAATGGAATTTTATCTTTTCCAATACACAGATATAATATGTATATAATCTACAAAATCTCTAGCAATATGAAGTAAAAATTAATAACCCATTATGCAGAGTATAGTAAATATTATTGGTTTCACAAATAATTCTATTTATATATAAGAAGCAGCTTTTAGTTTTAGCAAAACCAATTTAGTGAAACCAATTCACAGTCCTATAGTGCGCCAAATACATCCGAGATTCGTTACACGGATCCGATGCGCTTTTATCAGGATAATTGAATTAACAAAAATTTAAGTTTCAGTAACCAGTTTAACTTTTCATCAACTTTGAGCGCCACTTGCACGTTGTATCTGAATCCAGTTAGTCGAAATTAAATTCCTGTAAACCGGACGCCGGAACATCTAAAAATGAACAAAACAATTGCTACTACTGTATATTAATGAATCCTGTTAAACGGTTTGTGATTATATTGCTAATAAAGTATATTTCTAATTTTTACTATGGGGTTGCATTGTCAGCTGTTTATGACGATTTCATGTAAATGTCATAATTTCTTCTCCTTCTTATTTTGTGGCCTCTGTGACTAGTGGTCACAATTCTGCCAGTGACAGTATGATGATATTTACATAAATAACCACAGATAAACAAACAGGAATATAAAATAAAATTCTAAGAGGGATACAAGTTTGGTATAACTATGAACCAATATTTTAACCAAAGACGAACATATTGAGAACAGATTATACACTATAAATATGAACAAATAACAAAAATTATGAATTATAAATAGAAAATATTTTTTTTTAATTGGAAAGAGAATGTACTTACATTAATTCATTTACAGCTTAATATTATACATATGTAAAAATTTACAAAATGTCATTATTTATATGGTTATCCCAGAAAAACTCATTAAGTGTATCAAGAAGTAACAATTGTCTTTGAAAACATATTTTGTCATTTTAATAATCAGTGACAAGGTATATTATCTTTTTCTATATGTGGTTATTTATTTTTTCTGTCGATCTTAATCGCTTATCATCATGAAAGTTAAATATAATAGAATAACGCATAATCAATAAGTTACCAACTCACAGTATATTCTATTTTGCAAGAACTTATTACGAAATAACTGGGTTGCTTCTATTTCAAGATGGGTAAACAAATATATTATTACAAATGAGTGGAATTGAGTGCAAGATGAACAGACTAACTTATAAAATAGGATTTACCGATTGTTTATAATCTGTATCCTTTTTAATGTTGTTTATGTGTTTTTTTTAGACATTGAAAAGTCTATATTTGTTTAAAATATAAATTATTAAAACGTTTTATTATTTTCACCTAATAATAAACTGTGTCACACAGTCAGGATGACAATTGTCATATTTGTATTGTGTTGACAAGAACTTGGAATGTGTATTGGCAGTATGGCATATTAAATGATTGTGATTGTGATATAAAATGCAGAATTCCTTTTCCAAAAACGAGATAGAACCAAATCTATTTCTAGTGAGTGAGTTTTTTAGTATATTTCCATGCGAAATCCAGATATAAACTCACAATTTTAATAATATGCCGCAAATGGACCCTTACGCGTTAACTTGAGTACTGCGGTATCACGTAAACAACGTATTGTGGATTTACGAACGTTTTAGCTGATTTAGTGAGCGCTAAATCAAATGCATTTATCGTTGTATGCGCAAATTTAACATGAGTATCAGTTTACCGTACCGATATTGCGTCACCGTAATTGAAATAATGCTCGCGGGTTATATTTGTATTGAAATTATTAATAAAAAGAATATTTTTCTAAACATTGAAACGGCGAAACTATTAATATATTTACAATATATAATATATTTTAACTATGAATACAAATTAATAGTTAAAAATGAAAGTGGTATTTATAGTAGTTTATTTATATATTTATAGTAGTCTGATGTTAATTCTTCATTATCATAATATAAAAATGAATAGCAAAATGTGTTGTTAAGTGTAAATTTCAAGAACAGATGAGCCGATTTCGGCAATTCTTTCAATAGAATATTACTTAAAATAGGAGTAGGTATGGTTTTAAGCAAAGACACATTTTTAAAACTACTTTATTATATATACCCATTTAAAAGATTTGTAATGATACTTATACATCGTTTTAACTATCATACTATAAAGTTTGCATTTTGGTGAACATGTTTCGGAAAGGCAAAACAATTATTCGACTACAAAAATTGATGGTATTTAGTATTCATTTCTAATTTGGCGGATCTACAGATCGCTGAGGGTTTATAAATGGAGCCGATAATTGGTATACGGACCAGAAGGACCTCTGCCGGGTCCGCTAGTTAGAGCACATTTTAGTCTCGGTTCCATAATTGTCCCACATTTCAACCAACTTCTTTTATGATATTTCCTTATATACCTTCCTGATATACCTTAGATGAATCTGAATCTTTGCCGGATTATTATGGTGAAACAATTTGCCATGGCTTATCAAAATAATGTTTTCTCTTTTTTTATTTTGCCTCACTGAAGTAAACTCGAGAAACAGAGCAAGTGTGTACACAATATTGAGACGAGGCAGGAAAATAGCTTCATTTACGTCGACTCACGGTGGCGTATATGTCGTACTTAGTCGTAATTTAGCGGCGATTCCAAATCATAAGTGCGGACAAAGCGTATAAAACCTATATTTGGTGTGAAATTATTTTTTATGGGGCGCCTTTACCGTCAACTTTATGGACGATTTTCTTATTATACATTGATGATAAGATTAATAAATATTTAGTAAATTCATGAATTTTGGCATCGATTTTGGTAGCCAAGCTGTATTTCAAGAGGTTTTAATTTAAAATATCACTTTGTTTTATCCGTAAATCAATTTTCTTTTATCATATGTATATTTTATTTCTATATTTTGTTTTTAAACGTGTCTACTGCTTTCGACAATATAATCATATTTAATGTAGTAATGAAATAATGATAAATAGATAAATATTGTCAAGTCATATTACGGTTTTAATAACACCTTTAATAATTTTACATTACAGTCAGTTGTTAAAATAATTAACATAATTTATTCATGCTTATTAGATATTCCTTTAAATTTTAATTAAATAAATTCTTATTTACTTAAGAACGTACATTGAGCTTACATATAATAAATATTATAATTTATAATCTTATTTAATAATATCAAAAAGTAAAATACGTACGGGAATTAACTAAAATTTTACCGACGAGGATGGGATTCGAACCCACGCGTGCAGAGCACATTGGATTAGCAGTCCAACGCCTTAACCTCTCGGCCACCTCGTCATATTGTGCCGCATCTAATTTATGAAGAACGTTGTAATGAATAGACAAATATGGCTAACGCAGCCACGAAAGCCTTCTAGAATAATTTAAAGACAAAGTCATGAGAAATACATTCGGTTTCCACTTTTCTTGTATAGACGCTTATGTCATTATAATTCTCAAGGTGTCGATAATCATGCATACATACGCATATAGCTGAAGACCTCTTGCGCAACCTGTATAAAGCAATATAAGTACTTCTACAAATACGAAGTTTATTCTAAGGCCCATATTCTTAGGTGTCTTAATAGCTTTTGGTAGCGTGTGCTCCATAATTTTAAAATTAAAATAATTACTACTTACGTAATAAGAAAAATTACGAAAGAAATTTGTGCGTAGTGTTGCCCAAATGAAAGACTTAGTATTGGTCTTGCGCCAATACACCTGGTATTGATCTTGGTCTTGCTATTGCGCTGCCAGTCTTGGTCTTGCAGCAAGAGTCTTGCAAGTCGTGAATTTACCTATTAGACTATTGATATTTATTAAAGTTTACTTCAGATCTTAAAAAAACCTGTCAGAATAAGAACATTTTGAGGTTTAATTAGCATAGACGTAGTTAAGACCACCCATATTTATAACATATGTTTAAAGATTTAATGAGAAACTCCAAAAATCACTGCCAAAATAAATAGCTTCAAGACGTAAGAGTCTTGCAGGCTGTCTTGTTCTTGCTCAATCCTTATACGGTCAATCTTGGTCTTGCTAAAATTTAGCGGTCTTGGTCTTGGTCTTGCATTTGGGCAACACTATTCGTGCGTAACCCGCTTGCCTCTCTCAAGATTACTTACGGAAGCGGCCAAACCACCGATACCAAAATGCGGTAGCCATAAATGTTCCCGAAACATTAAACATTATAAAGAAACGAGTGTTTATTTACGACCGACCGAGCCACGTGCGCCATTCGTTTGTCATTCTCGCTTTTCGTTGCGAATATTTTTACTCGAACAGTCGTGGCGAAAAATTAAGTAAAAAGGTGCATCGAATTGATATGTCTCATTTTAGTTTTTGTGAAGGTTAGTTAACGATATCGTAGGCCCTTAAAGTGGTGTAAAAAGCCGACCACACAATCTATGCGCGGACTGTATAGTGGTTGTCCATGGGCGGCGGTGCTTCTTATAGGACTTGTCTACTCCGTTGCCCGCCAGACTATAAAAAAGGACTTTCTAAGAGGGGGTAACTTGTATGCTTACGTTACATTTTAGGATTTTTTTTACTCATCTGTATCCAAGTATTAGTGATTTTACGTACTGCACTTAAAAAGTTATTGTTTTTATTTAAATGTATGTATCTGATTCTTATATTTCATACTTAAAAATAAGCCTAAATATACGAACTTTAATTGTTAAAGAATCATAATTTTAACGAAATTTATAAATACATGAGCTTTTTGAGTAAATATTCTTACAGTTTCTGTTTTCAGAGATTGAAGTTCTTGTTAATTTAAATTTTCATATGTGACACATAAATTTTAAACTCAAAAGCCATCCTCATTAGCTGGGATTATTTTTAAAGCTAATTTTAATTTTAATTGTTAAAGTGTCATAATTTTGACGAAATTACAAAAGAATGTGTTTCCTTAATAAATATTCTTTAAATTTTAAGTAAATGAGGACAGTATTGTCCTGAATTTCTTTTAATGACGCAGTAACAAGAAAATAACAAAATGTTTGCTTTCAGTGTAATAAAATCGCCGGAAGCACTCAACCATCCAGACTATGGAAACTTCTCTTTGAGGTTATGGGATATCAGTAACCAGATTTTTCTACAACATAAATTGTTATATTAATCTAAAAAGTATTTTTTTAATATATAATAGGCGAATATAAAAACCCACTGTTTTCTTGATGTAAAATGAATTTAATAGTACCTATCTTATTCGCCGATAACGGTTCTACGTAGAGTTATAAGCAAAAAGCTGACGCGGGCGCGTAAATTGAAATTTTCATTACTTAGGTCTTAAGGTATCTCGGGAGTACATAGGGTCCAGCACATATTCTTCCTCGCCCATCCAACTAGAATTAATTGCATAAGATTAATTGCATAAAACAATTGTTTCAGTATCCTGAAAACTATTTCTTCAACACACCTGAAGGGGCAGTAGAACCCTTTCGCTTAACCCGCTTGAGACGAAATAGAAATGAGTCAAGCTAAAAAACCGTTGAATGGGTAACCTGATTTTTGGTTTATTAGATAGTTGATTCAAAAAGAAGAGCTTTAATCAAAGTGACGCTTAAACAGGCGCTATTGAATAGCAGCTGAAGGCCGGCACATGGCAATTTTAATAATAGCTGCTACCGGGCCGTGAAGCCGGAGGCAAGCACTAGTTTAAGACAAGACAAAGCCTTAACAAACGAACTTAAATCCTTTATGAAGTTCTGAAGTGTCACCAAAGGGAATGATATCCTTTGTCTTACTTTATTACGAACTTTACGAGTTTCAAGCGACACACAATTAAAAGTGTAAAGACGTCATAATAAACTTGCGAGAAATGCATTGTTATAAGCTGAAATTTGTCTCGTTAATTGACGATAAAATGTGATTTGTATAACATTACTAACTTAGGGCGTCTGTGCACTCTTCCGTATAACGTATCTGTGAGTTTTACACACTTACACATACATACTATGTAGCCGCCACACTGAATGTATGAGAAATTGTGCAAATGTGTATTGCTACGTGCGTAAAGATCGCACATACAAATTGGACAGATAGGTGCATAAATGCCCTAAACTGTGTCGTTTTGTACTCAACTGTTGTCAGCATCCAACATAACTTTGACATGTCATATTATGAATCTTCTAATATTAAGCAATGTACAGTTAAATCTCTTAAAATAATTTGTAAGTAAACAATCCGGGCCGGATACGCAGTCGCGACACACTAGAGCCGGCGTCTATGGCCAGGCTTATCCGATTTAAGTGTCCTGCTCATTTACTTTTTTATGGAAATTGGGCAGGAGGCTCACCTAGGGAAAGCGGTCTTCCACCTGTGTCCCCTAGTCTTTCTTGAAAGTTTCTAAGTCGTATTCGTTTGGAAATACTGGCTGGCGGCTGACTCCTCAGAGCGGAGTTATTATTACGTTGTAAGGGCTTGTGTAAACATATATGATCACATAAACTGTATAAATAAGGTTATATAGATACCATATACAGGTTCGTTATGATATTTTTATTGACTGATTGTTATCTCGAAATGTAAGCCAAAGGTATTGCTAATATAACTTTAAATATATAATAAATGCATAGTGATTTAGTGAACTCATTATTCCAGTTGTAGCTATTAACATTTCCTAAGAAACGGCGGGTCATCTCAAAGGCAGCGCTATTAATAAATAACTGATCTGCGATTATATCGAGTACCAAATAAATACCGTCGGTTGGACTCGTAGGTTTTTTAACTAACGCGGTGCGTTTGATGTTTGAAATGCCGTTTTGTTTTATTACTCGTAAATACGGGTGAATGCCGCTGGTTTGTGCCACTTGGGAAACTTCATATTATATATTAATTACTGTTAAGGTGTTTTAATTGAAACCCTAAATTCAGTGTTCTACTTAAGGGATTTTTGGGATGCAGTCTAGGTCTACTTGGATAGAAACACCCCTCAGATTTTACTAAAAACAATAAACAATATTTAAAAATATCTTAAAATTAAGATAATACAACTGTAACCTTGCAAAACCGAAAGAAATCAACTCATGTGTAAAAAAAGTTTCTTATTACAAAATTATATGTAATAAGCCCAAAGCCCTTAAAAAAATATCCGCCCCTTTCTAAATGGAAGTGTTGTAATGTAGCTGAAAAATCTTTCTGCGCAGCATTAATGTAAAAAGTGAAATCATTTTAAGTCTATCATTTTAGTAATAATTTCTATGTTTGTCGTTCCACAATTGAGCGTTTATAAGGCATTTTCTTTTGCATACCACCACCTGTTGAATCAGCTGCCTGCAGAGGTGTTTCCAAAGTAATACAGAACCTTAAAAAAAGCCTTCCCCTTAAATTACGGCCCGAATGAGGCGTAAATAAGCGATGGACTCATCCTAGGTGAACGTGGTATTCGTTTGCTTTCCGATTTTGATACAAAAAGGTTATTTTTATTACATATTGCGTTGAGAACATAAGAGCCAAATGGAAATAAGCCACCGCAGACTTATTATTTGCTCCTAAAGCGGGTTTATTTGTAATAAACAATTTTTGGCTTCCGAAGAAGCCGTATAGGTGATCATAATTTTGATGTTTCTTTTATATAGTGCATTGCTCTTAGCAATTGATGAGTTGAAAACTGTGCCGATTCGTAAATCATAATTTATAGCCTTCCAGAAATTGCGAGTTACGCCCGTCCGGTGTTTTTCGATTTTATTGTGTTCTGTTAAACTATTTTACCGATGGTGAAGGGACAATATAATATTTTTCTTATTGAATTATTACGGTAACTTTATTTTGATTTTATAATATTTTCAGTTTTTTTACAAGTGTATTATTTTTATGTAAAACGATGTCTTATATGTATATTATCCAATTTAATAGATTAAATGTAATTAAATGTAACATTGCAGAAAATTCATAAAATATATATATATTGATTAATACATATAATATATACATATAATTTCGATGATCTTCCATCCGAAATTCCAACTCTTATATATAAAGTCTTATATTCCGCTTCAGTGGCGTAAAAAGCCGGCAACACAAACAACACGCGCGGACTGTGGCGCGGTTGTCCGCTGGTGGCGGTGTTCTCTTACCATTTAAGAGACCCACCTGCTCCGTTGTCTCATGTGTGGTTATAGTAATAACCACACATGAGAGGTTTTACATTTGAAAATGTATCTTAGTCTATTAAACCTCAGGTTTGAAATTTAAATGACTACTCATGTCATTGTTACAGATTATTCTACAAAACTTTTTGTAACTTTTTTTAAAATTCATATATATTATGATAATTAAAAGATGATTGTATAAAAATAAATGCAGAAAGCTATAGACAACTTAACTCCGTAGAGAAACACATAAAATAAAAATTGACCTCTCCGTCAATACAAGTCTTAAGAATTACTAAAAACATTACTAATATAATTAATGAAGAATATTTGAAGATTATGACTTAGATATCTTATTAGAAAATGTTATTATATTTCGTACATCAACCATTTCGTACCTTGAATACTTTCCGTTTATAAGAATTTAATAGAAAAGTTTTGCACAATATTGATTTATTTCCTCATTCCTAATAATGGAATAACACAGACAAATCTAGATTTTCCTGTTCGCTGAAAACTCTAGGAAAACCCTTGTTCGCTACATAATTTATGTAATCTGTCAATCATGCAATGTCATTGTGACGTTTCCATCATTTTTCCTAGTATTACGTTCGAGTGAAACAATTTGTTACTTCCTTATGTGTATAATAACTTGTAAGCCCTAGTCTTACTAACCTATAATGTATTTTTTTTTTGCTATAGCGGAAAAAGGCGCAGGCAGGATTAATAACTTAGTTCATGCCAAATTATGTCTAGCATATCGAACTGGTTTAGGCGTAAAATTTTATACAATAATTTGTTATTAACTTCTATTGAATTTCTCTAACAATAAGAAAGTAAATAAAGTATTTTACACATGATTCATTTATAAAAACAGTCGATGAATACGGGTTGTATCCTTTAAATAGAGCTAAAATTAAGGCACATTTTAGTAGATGCTCTTTAAATATTTATATTTCTTATAAGCTACACATATATTACATATTGTATAGGCAAAATTGCAGAATTAATATTCAACCAATATCTTAATTCATGGTTCCGTTAATGAATAATCTATGCCTGTTTTGTAGTTGATAAATGCATCTGTGGCCTCTGCAAAGCATTTATTGACAACTAATTGAATTTCAACACAACTCATTTATAATTCGGCGATTGAACATCAATATGTAACTATGTACATGTTGTTTTATAATTTGTACAAAATTTCAACCCATAATACATACTAATTTTAATTTTAAAGCATATGCTAAAGCAATCTTGTGATTAATTAAAGTCAATTTTTTTATTGTGTAGTGCATTATAATAGTCTCTTTTATTATTGGAGATCGTTGCCGCCCATGGACATCAACGCCGCGATCCGCGTGAAGGTTGTGTTGTCGGACATATAACTCGCCAATTAAATTATAAATTTTATTCAGACCGAGGTTTGCGTCCGGTACCCCTGACATCACGGTATCTTACAAGACCACTCGGTCACGAGACAATACAATAAATACTTCTTTAATACATAGATCAGCTTAAATGTAAATAATGTTAGTTTTATATAAACATAATTTAAATTTTCTTTGCGGACATTTGATGCTCAAAAAGCCTTACTTAATTCCTTATTTAGTACAATGACTCAGAGGCGTACACAAAGGCAATTTCGTCAATTTCACAGCATAGAAATATACAAAGATCTAGCAATAAATCACAAAAATCTCCTTTGAAAGTATATTTCAACGCACGCCTATAATTTTCCATAATGGGCACGAAGGCAAGGACCTGTTGAAAAATAAATCAAAATAAATAAGTTTGAATACACTTTGTAGTTGTATGCGCACGAGTTTAATACTCGCGCTCATGTCGTGTACAGTGTACGCGCCGAGTTTGTGTGAGTTTGTAGCGAAATGATCCTATGATTTCGACTTTTGAAAATATTTTTTTTTTATTTAAACTATTGAATTCAAACAGAATATATAATTGGCAAATGCCGAATTTTAATTGGATTGCTTTAAAGAACATTCGATGTTGAAATGCGATTGGCAATTTTGTTCCAACCTGGCAAATTTCACTGATAGTTAATATCTTCCAGTTCCGAGTAGAGTACCACTTGAAAGTTTTTTGTAACGGCAATTATCTCTTGTGAATGTTCGTCCAAATTATCGCATTTTCAAGGGACCAATATGATTTGGCCTGCCTTACTCAATATTATTTCAACTTAAACATTAACATAGAGATGTTTCCACTTTAATTGCAATTGATATACCATCACATTCCTTTAACATACATAATGTCTTTAACATGTATATCTAACATGTTTATCAATGTATGCATTGTACTTAGGAACTGTTTTGCATCAATAAGAGAAGAAAACACAAAATTATTTAATTTAATCACAATAAAACTAAAATGGTTGCAAAACGTTTTTAAATGCGTATCTAGTATACGATATTAGATAAAAATAAATAATAAACCAAGCCAAGTATTAAAATAGCACAGTCGCAGTATACATACACGTGTGTTGATGTAAACAAGGCGCACACAGACGCACAACTGTGTGCGACATTGAGCGAGGTCATGGCTCCCGCGCGTGCGATTCGCATGTGCGAACTATCAGCTAGCGAGTGCCTCGATTAGTGATAGGGTTCTTAAAAATGCCTAATTTCACACCACTGTTAAATATGTATTAAAATTAATATTGCATTCTAATAGCGTCTTGCCCGAGTGCTCTTGTAAGCTACTGTGAAGTTAACGGGTTCTATCCCCGGGCTGAAAAAAATTAATAATTAATTTGGTCTTTGGCAGGGCTTAACAGGGCCGATTGAGTGTCTTAATATTGCATACCCCAGGGAGATCTATGCTGAAACAAATACTAATGCCCTAATTGGACCGGTTCATCCGAACCGATACCACGGGCTCACAGAATACCGTACTTCATACTTGTGCCATGTTTGAGTGAATTAAGATATCGGAGGGCCTAGAAATTACACCGTTAAAGCAGTGTAGAGAGTCCGCTCAGATGTCCATGGGCGGCGGTGATTTTTAGCGTTATATTAATTACGTGTATTTGTTTATTTACAAGCATCGAAATAATAGAACAAAAGAGTTATATTTTTCAAAATATTATTCACTGCCCTAATAATAGTTTTATTTACAACATATTAAACCAAATCTAAGATTGTTTAACATCAAACGTATAACTCATACAAAAATATAAATTTCTTGAAATGATTATAAAAATGAATGTTATAAAATAATCCCGTTTAATATCACGTGTACGTCATTGTTGAAATGTGAATAGCATTTTCACACTAGGTAGTTCTTAATTAGCCAGAGCTTAATAATTAGGCCTGTCTCATTTTCAGGAAAATTTATGCTCATAACCTCTCGACTCGCTTCCTCCTTGCAAGGTCTTCCGTGAACGCATCTGGGACGAAAAACATATGCAAATGAACTGAGGACGTCTTCACAAGGTCGTTCAACGTTTATTGATTCATTTGTTTATATTTTATACTATTCGGAGTTTAATTATTTAGTTTTATTATTTTTTTCGGAGTTTTTAAGGTCGCCGAAAGAGGCTGGATGCAGGTCGCCTGCGACAGGTATTCATGGGAGGCCTATGTCCAGCAGTGGACGTCTTATAGCTGAAATGTTGATGATGATGAATTTAATTAAATTAATCAAACTTAAAAATAACTTTCGCCCGTGATGTAATTATAAATAAATATTAATTATAGTTATTTTTTTATTTATATATAAGTAGATTTTTTACTTACAAATTTTACGAGCCTCTGATATCGTCAGTCGCTTAGTATAACACAGTACGAATACAGTTTCACGCTGGTATTCTGTGAGTCTGTGTATCAGTTCGGACGAGCCGACGTAATTAGTGTCACTGTCAAGCTTTACTAAAAACCGAAGAATTGAAATTTAATTTATACCAGTAATCGAACCTGGTAGCCGTTCGCCCTAGCTTACAATACGGCACAATCAGTAACTCGCTTCGTTCACTTTTTCAAGCAGCGAGTATAATATAGAATATTTTCCTAAGTGTAACAAACAATAACAATGACAATAATCTTTTACTTTTTTTCTTACCAACACAAAACTGGTTCAAAGTAACTAGTAATAATTTAAAAAAAACATTCCTATTTCATATGTCATCGTTACACGATAGTACATGCATAATGTGAAGATAAAACACTGAACGTGTGGTTATCTGAACGGGTAATAAAATTAATTGAATCCATTGTTTATTACTCCATGTTGAAGGTTAAACTGCTTCTGTTATTTTGAGGAGCAGTTAATTGCTTTCGACAATTTAAAAATATATATATCTCTTTGACGTTTTTATTGTGTCTATGGGCTATTACGTGAGATAGACTATTATTTCGGTGATGTTTTAAAAAGGATACTTTAGGCCTTTTTATATATTTTTTTATGTAATGTTAAGTCTTTTTTGTTTCTTTGAGTTTTTACTACATCACTTTAAGCTTTCTGTAACAATTTCCTATGTATTCAATTCGTAAATTGTTTTACTTGATTTATAGTTATTAGTGAACGTGTATATATCATTAATTAAATATTAAAACAATTTGGATTCGTTAAAAGAACTTTTAATTTATTATTTTTAAATTTAACTATTTACTAAGTTTTTAAGCATCTGTTCCTAGCGAAAAAGTGAATCTTCAGTTATCTTATTGTTCTTATATTTCTACTTATATTATAAAATGAAAGACATGATTGTTTACTTATATGTTTGAATCGAATAGGCTCCAAAATTACTTGATGTCTTTGAAAAATTATTTCGCCTTTGGAAAGCCTCACTATCTCTGGTGAACTTGGCTATGATATACTTTGGAAAAATTAAGGATCTTTACTAAAACTCCAATAATTTAAGCTAATATGTACAAAAAAATTATGTGAATGCATGCTATAAAATTAATAAATTCTGATGATCTAAAAACCCGTGCGAATTCGGGGTAATCTACAATATATGTAAAAAACACAAAGTCTACCTATTACCTAATATTACCTAAATACCTATTACCTATATACCTAAGATTATTATTATTATAAAAATAAAATAAATATCTTTTTATTTGCATTTTCATGCATATACTAGATTGGCCTTTCAATTGTTTATGAGCCGTCGGAAGAGACAAGTTTTTCCGGTTCAATAAGTCGAAGTTTAATTACGCAAAGTTTTCCGATAGTCCGTGTAAGAAATGTCACCCATTATAATTACATTAAATTGAATTGTTTTTATTTAACATCAATTTGATAGTGTAATCTCGTACGCCTCTTTTGTTCTGTTAATGTTTGAAATATCCAGATATTACAATTTACATATCTTATTCAGTATAAAATCTAACATCAGATTTATCTGTATAGAAGTTCTTACTAAATACAATTGATAGTAAATATTTGCTTAGTTATGAGCTGATAAATAATAAAATACTTTTAAATAAAGATGAGGTATTTACTAATAAATTCTTGATATAGCAACATGGATTTTTATTAAAATAATACATAAATTTATGAATATTAAATATATGTCAATTTTATGCACAAAATGCATCAGATAAATGGATGTCATAATTATAAAACTCCTATATTTTGTAGATAAATAATAAGGTTAATATAGTGAAAACCTAATTAAAACTTTTTTTAAATTATAAAGCATAGTCCATGGACAACTATACTTTGGTTGTGTTGCCGGCTTTTTACGTCGCTACGGTGGTATAACATAGATCTCTGGTAATTCCACTCACACAGCAAAATACAATGCTATTTCACAATGGTTTTCTATAACTCCTATGTTAAGACACTCGTCCGGTCACTGTCAAGGCATTCCAAAGACCATATATAATTACAAATGAATAGTATAGTATAGTAGAATAAGAAATATGATTACAGATCCCGGACTAAATCATTTAGCCCGGAATCGAACCAAATACCCACGACCCGCGCCACCATGAGGCCCTTTAAGAAAGACACAGAACCGTTTTAATTTTAAAATTGTAGATATATTTTCTCGATTGTATTTTATCTTGAAAACTCTCAAGATACTCAAGTACGGGCTCAAATTATTTACAAAGCATTTCATTCGCTTTGTATATATTTTTTCAGCAAAGCCTATTTTATCGCTTTCCAGGAGTTTATTAAGATTGTTTATCGAGCTAAATATAACTTTATGTTTAATCTGATAAAGACCATTCATCATTTTTTATAATATTGCGGACAGATGGACAAATGAGCTACACTTCTTTGACTATATTTCCGGCTTTTCACGCCGCTTAAGCGGTATAACTTGATCAGCCCCCGGTACCTCATTCGAGTGAGTGTCTTAAAATTATAACACCCATAGGAGAGCCATACTGAAGCATATGCGGACGCACTAAATGGGCCGGCTCGTCCGAAGTGATACCACGGGCTCAAATAATACTCAGCGTACATGGTAGCTGTACTTGAAACGGTACTTCTAATGTGTTTCGGTGAGTACATGAGGATATCGGAGGCCCTTAGAATGCTGCTTAAGTGGCGTAAAAAGGCGGCAACACAACCAATAGGCGCACTGTGGCGCGATTGTCCTTGTTCATTTTGTTTGTACAAGTTCGAGCTTATTTTCTTACCCTGAACTTAATTTATTATGTGTCTTTTGTATATTCAAACATATGTAGCATAAACATTATACAAAGTAAATAAAAGCCTCAGACCAAATTGTCTTGTGTAAATTTTTTATGCAACATGTTACCATTCTTGCTTATGATTACTGTTTAGCGCCATTGAACTCCCTCTCCGCGATAAAATATAGGCACATTTGAAGTACTTATTATTTTTTACGCTGAACTGTAGAAGTAAATCAATATGAATAAAAAAGCACCTCTCAGAACATTTAACACCATTGTATATTATTGACCCGCGGAGCCCAGAACCACATCTAATATACCGCTCTCTCAAGATTTCTCCCGAGACTCTGACTGATTGTGTAATCTTTTACTCGCCTAAAATGTGGCTGCGGGAGGCTGCATTTAATCTTGAGAGGCTACTTAAACTTTTAACAACAACCTGGCTCTCCTACGAAGCCAAAAGTATACCATTCCATCACAAGCGATGCATACGATCCCACTGAAGATCTGAGAAAGTTTAGTGGCAATATTAAAACATGCCACTTGAACCTAAGTTGTCAAACTTCGAAACAGATAAAGGGATTTTTAATTTATATCCGTCGAGCGTTCTCTATTTTTTTTTATTGTATCGTTTCTCTTCTATGGTAAGAGATCGCCACCGCCCATTGACAACCGCGTTACAATACTCTATAATTTTGTTGCCGGTATTTACGCTGTATGAGCGGTATATTTTATGGTTCATTGATATCTTCACTTACTCAGTGCAATACAGTATAAGTACTGTTTCACGTTGGTATTCTGTGAGCCTTTGGTATCACTTTGGACAGGCCTGCCCAATTAGTGCGTCGCATATCTGGCACCACGGCTGTTCCACAGGTATACAGTATTAAGACACACGTCCGGTAAATATTAAGCCATTCCAAAGATCAAATAAATTATAAATATTTATCCAGAATTCACGGTCTATTACAATACTGTTTTATTGCATGATTAAGGAAATATCCTAACGAATGGTTTTTTTATTCTTTAGCGGTCAACGGAGCAGTTGCGTCTCCTATATTTAGGAGAACACCGCCGCCCACAGTCCACGTATTGGTTGTCTTGTCTGCGTTTTACGCCTCTAAGAACTTTTAAGGGCCTCATCACAAATCTGCGAAACACAGTTTAAGTTAAAAACAGTTCATGCTGAAAATTCTGTGAGCCCGTGGCATTACTTAGGACGTGCTGGCCCAATTAGTGCGTCAGCATATGCTACAGCATGACTCTCCCATGAGAGTATAATCTAGCATAGCATATGTAGTTATAGCTATGTAAAACTAATACTCTCTGAATGTAGAAGTCTGAAATGCTAATGAAATGGCGGAATAATACCGGCGTTGAAAGGTAATAAAAACAAATTGATGCCATTTATATTTGTGAGGAATTCACTTCCTATACTCTCTATGTAAGCCATTGAAGCGATCAAGCGACATCAAAACATCTACATTAATCTATATCCGAATGAGCAAATTAAATCAGTTTATTTGTCGGCTAAATTGACTCGAGATAGAATCTCTGGCACAGAAGTCGCGATATCAAATAGTACCAGCTGCCGAGTTGCATCAGTATGATGTATGACATAACCGCTAATGCAGCGATGTGTATAATCGATGTATTGGTGCATATAATTCGATGTATCGATTACTTGGGGCGTCTTGCTGTCTGCAGTCACGTAGACAGGTGTAAGGCTGTGGCGACACTTAGTTATGGTATAACTACGCACACGACTAGTTTACACAACAGTAGGGAAATGTTAAAATTAGTGGCATTATCTTTTAGGGTTTATAATTATGCCTATAATCCCGCCTAGGTAAATGAGCCTGTATATTAATATATACATAATGCATTATTTTTACAATATATTGAACATCTAAAAAAACTTAAAGTAAATGGAAATCAATAATACGTATTAAATTTTATAGGTATGTACAAACTGAAAACTGTATTGGGAGAAATAATTATATTTCTATTTATGTATGTTTGCTTGTTCTAAGACGGAAAATGCGAAGGAAATAAAACTGTTACATTTAAAAATATAAAAACTTTAATTAATAAAATTAATAACTTTTTGTATTTTTTTGGCACTTTTAAATGCCTCCGATATCCTCACTCACTCTACGAAACACAATACTAGTACCGTTTCACGCTGAGTATTCTGTGAGCCCGTGGCATCACTTCGGAAGAGTCGGCTCAATTAGTGCGCCATATGGCTATCCTACGGGTGTGACAGTATTAAGACACTAACCCGGCCACTGCTAAGCCCTTTCAGAGAACTAATAAATTATAAATTAAACTATAATTGTCCGGACAGGGATTCGAACCTGACACCTCTCACTTCGTGGTACACTCTTAAAATCAATAAGCTACGAGGCTTTCTTTTAAATGTTTTATCCTTGTTAACATAAAAATAGGTATGTAGTGGATGTGCTGCCTAAGAATATAGATTTCTATAATGATAAAGCACAAACGAGGAAAAACTACTGTTCACCACTTATATCTAGGAACTATTAAATTATGTGCAATCATATTTAAATTAACACGTTATATGTGTATGATGTCACGTATCATCAAATTATCAATTCATTACTAAGCCATTAGATGTTTCGTTAGTTATATTTGAATACTTACAGAGTCAGTTATAATTTTATAATAGAACATAGTTAAACCTAACCTAACCTAAACTCCAATTAGCCACACATCTGACTTGCGTGTTAAGGAAGTGGCTTCGATTCCCAAAATAAATAAAAAAATATATAAAGATAAGTAAAATCATAACTTCTATTCGTATATTCTCTGCTGTAATTATGGAAATACGTCTGAATGTTGTGTAGGAGAATATTGTGGTGGTTTTCATCTGCATTCTTTTACCTAACCCACCTAAGATCTTCATAAAAATTCGTAGCTAAAAGCTTTAATTATATAAAAGGTACAACTGCTTGTCTTTCTGTTCACCTTTTACGTTTCCACACCCATTGCTAAAAATGAGGAAAAATCACTGTGAGAGTCGTGCCATTTTGCTGGCTTGACAGGAATGTTACCACGGACTCAGAGAATTTCAGAGTGAACTAGTTACTAGTGTAAAAAGTAGGCAATACTACCAAAGGGCGGCTTACGGTGCGTCCTTGGGCGAGTCCTTACCATCAGGTGACTTACCTGCCCCGTTTTCCGCTATAAATTAAAATAGTATTCTTGGAGTTAGAACCGAGTTGATCACTCGTAAATAATTACAGAAGCTAAGACGTCTTTGAATGAGAAGTTATAGAACTTCTCTCTAAATCATTATCATTTAACCTGTAGGACGTCAGCATAGGAAATAGACATAGCCAAAAGACATAAACCTCACTTTTGGATCTTCCATCGGCCATTTACTCTGACAATTTAGCTTGCTAATTTGGTGGGCTATGTCTTTAGTTCGTCTACATCCTCGTTACGATCAGGTTGAGAAACTCTGAGCATTGACCTCTCCATAGCTTACTGGGCGACCTTGAGCTTTGAGATATATCTAAATATTTTTTTAATATTAGAGAAATTTTAACGGCTGAACTAAATTATCGTATATTGAATCCTACTCACCACCAAGTATCTAATAAAATTCAATGAAAGAATATCCTCTCGCAAATAAGCCATTTCAGCGTATATCCTTAACTTATAAGTTTTACTTGAAAGCCGACATATCAAACGACTCTCAATACTGCGAACTAGCAATATTACAATATTCGTCGAACGCTCGGCGTACAGACTAATAAAAAACAGACGTCACAATATTTGAATTTAACAAATATATCATAAAACGTTTGAATGTGGGAAAAGGTTATTTTATTCATAAAAGTAA
>DWCF01002191.1:0-25328 GCA_018230265.1 Delias oraia | reverse complement strand
GTGTAGGATTCTGAGGAAGACAAGTCCTTAACTTGATCGGACCATACTGTTGGTATACAGCTTAGCGATATTTAGCCAGCAGCGCCCTTCGAGTACAGCAGATGTTTCTGCGATCACCAACCTGCCTGCCAAGCGTGGTGATTAAGGCAAATAACCCCCCTATGACAAAAACAAATGATATACACGGCCCCTAGTTCCCGGCAGCCCCGCTAGTAGCGGGTGGGCGTCTTTGGGGGAGGCCTATGTCCAGCAGTCGACTTGAATGGGCTGATGAAGAAGAAGAAGAAATAAAGAAATCAAAACAACCAAAAGCTCTATTTGATCCATGTATTTAGTATACTTTACATGTAAATATAATTTAAGTGAGAATTACAATTTAAACAATTATCTACATCTACTCATTTTCATAGAGGCTAAGATAACGCTCACATACTTAACTTTATGTTATGTATGTTATATGATTAAAATTTTACAAATGTTTTAGCTTAGCTTTATAATAAGATTTCGGGTACATATATGCCCGATTTTGCTTAACATGTATACAAAATACTATGAGACAACTTAAGGTTATATTATAATAATACTGTAATATATATATATTTTTTTTGAAATGACTAGCGCTGTCGGCATAAGGCCTCCACAGCTTCTCACGGACTTTTGGGGCGAGCCTTAGGCTCGCCGAGAAATGGTTTGAGCCGCGACTAGCGCAAAGGCGTCTCCTGCGAGACACGAAGATCGACTTGGGCCGTCGCTGGAACGTTGGCTGCCTGAGTATTAGATGAAATTTAAACAAAATACGAGTGCTGTGATGCGGGGCATGAGTCTTGAGAAAGTGGATGACCGCAGCCAACAAGTACTCTACAAGACGGAACTGGCGAAGGGGTATATTGCTGTAAATAAAATAATATCACTTAATTTTATATTAGAAATAATTGATTTCAAGTATATACTGAGTCAGGTAATTAAAAATATATGTATTTAACAGTGAGAAAAGACGCGATTAATATATTTTTATATATTACAAAAATATTGCTTAATTTTGTATTTATTATTCTAGGCAAAAGTATAAAGTAAATATAACATATGTAGGTAGATACGTTTAAATATTCAATATATTTACATTCTGACAGGATGCTAGCTGATTAACTGTTATATTTGTCGTTCCTAGTAATCTTTCCTCTCGGGTAAAATCTGGTTCTCGATGAAATGTACCTGAAATTCAAATTATTTATAATTATGTAAATAGAAAATAATTGCTAAAACTGTAGTATTTATTAGTCTTACCGTCAGACCGCGGCACTAAGTCAGGATTGAGTTCGGTGTTATCTTTTTTACTTCTAAATATTTTGAAGCAGACAGCCATACCAGCTGTTGCAGCTATCACTACGACTAAGCCTGCAAAGCCCTCAAGCCAGTGTGTCCAAGTAGGCGTCTGTGAATATTCTTTCACGGCTGAAAATTAATATATTCCAGTATTCATTTCAATTTATTGAATAATAATGAATAGATAAGATAAACATAACACATTCTATTTTTAATAGTTCTACCTGATGCACTTATAGGTGTAATGGTCTGTAGGTGAAGGGTAATAGATTCACTTCGTCCTCTAGAACTCGCGGCATAAACCACAGCTGTCACGTTTTTCTCGTCCGCTATATCCGGTAGTAAAAAATGACCCGCTGAATTCGATATGTTGTGAATTAAAGCTCCGTCAGCGCTCAGTATTTCTAAATAAACAGTCTGAGTTCGCCCACCATCCCATCCTTAAAGTAAAACAGCTTCATAGCATATGTTCTCAGAAAAGTATATAAGAAAAAAGTTTTAATATGTACCTTTTTGACAGTGAATACGAACAGAATGAGGATAGGAACGTAATACGACGCAGTCTGGAGCCCGTGGTGGTCCACCGATTGAGATTGTATAGGAACATGGTCGTTTTTGTTCCCCAAACGCATTGGTCGCTCGGCACAAGAGAAGGCCAATGTCACTGCCCCGAGGAAGCCACGTCAAAGTAGATGAGAACCTATTAGCGTGGCCTGGTACTTTCTAAAAAAAAATTGAGAACAGTTAGATCTCTATATGTTTCAGCTACTAATAAATATTTAAGTAAATTTTTTTGGGTAAGTAAATTATACTATTGACGATTTTTACGTTAAATAGTTTTTCCTTTTAAAGTCGACAATGGTTTGAACAGTTATTATTACCTTAACACTAGTATAAAGTGTTTTCGAGTCTGCAAATGTCCAACTAAACTGTAATGGCTCCGGTGACGCTTCAACAATGCAAGTTGCAGTTTCTGCCTCGCGCTCAATCGCTCCTACAGTCTCTTCCCGATTTGAAATACACAAGGGCCGATCTGCATACAATATTATTATTAAGATTAAGATTTTATTGTTACATAATAGGTCATAATCACTTAGAGCGCAAGACAGTTGGTAATTCATGAAATAATTACTGGATTAGAATGCATTTTTGCTATTTTTTGATAGTTAACAACGAAATAAAATAAATTTTATTTCGAATATATAATATCGAATATTATAAGTGAAACAAATTCTTACATCCGACATTCAGTGTAACCTTATCTTCAAACACTCCTGTTGGTAAATGAGAATTGTGTGCTCGACAGACGAGATGATGCTTAGTGTCCCGAAGCGACGGCACTAGCGTTAACGAAGATACAGTGTAGTTGCCGTCATGTAGTTCCTGTTTGTTATGTAACATTAGGTTTGTAAATATAATTATTCCAACATACCTCTCACAATGATAATACACACATCTTGAACACTCTGGATTCATATTTTATACAATAACTCAATACGAATGACCATGGTTACACCAAAGTAATCTATGACCACATATGTATCTACGCTGATATACGGCTTTTTTAGACAAACGAACGGCAGGCTCACCTACTATAAGCATTCCTGCATTCATGGACATGAATGACACTCAGCCATTGCTGGGAAGCGGATGCGTTCGCTATTTTTTTTTGAAGATTCCCAACTTGGATTAATTTGGAAAGACCTCTGCAGCGAAAAGACTAAATAAAGTGGTGGTTCGCGGCACAAAATGCTTTAAAAAATGCTCAGTTGTGGAATGACAAACATCGAGAAAAACTCTTTGGAACCTGTTTACAATAGAACTTACAAGTTAAATACCACACAGAAGAAGTAATGAAGAAATAAAAATTTGACCAATTGGCAGCATACATAAAATAATTATAAAATATGTGTATGCATCCACTCCTTTCAAACAGTTGTTGAACGTATAGTTTTAATATGTGAAACTCGAAATAATAAAAAATATTTGTTTTTATACCTTATGGACACTAGGTCTCAATAGAACATCTCCGAGATGCCAGGTTATCGACGGCGGAGGCACACATCCAATGACCACACAATCGACAACGCGTGGCTGACCAACCTCGAAGTCGAAATTGTTGTTCAAACGAATTTCCACATTTATAGGCGGCACTGAAAACACGTAATGTTTTATTCAATTGAGTAGCATTTTCTGAATTTGTTTCACCGGTTCTTCTCAGGTCTGGGTAGGCTTGGAACCGGTAGTAGAATCAATGACGTTCAAAAGCGATTGTAAACTCCTAATTAATAAATAAAGTATTATATTTTTTATTTTATTTTACAAATAATTAGTTAATGCCAATAATATCCCAATCCAATACGATAACAAAGAAAACCCTTATATCTATTTTATATTTTTATGTATTTTTTTAAACAAGTGCAGCATTTTTGTTATATAATAGCACTGCTAGCCGCATAAAGACGTAAGCGGAGTGCTTTAGCAGTATCTTAGCACTACTGCAGTTTGATAGTTAGCGTGCCAATGACTATTCACATTTATACCATTACATAGAAGTCGGTCATTTGAATAATATAAATAGCTCCCAAATTTAAAAATACTACGACAAATGTATAATGTTTTAATTTGTGAAAAAAAACTGGAATAAAAGATTTCTATTGTTAAACGTTGTTTTACGAAGCGCCTCTCATGGAAAGAACTGAATATAATTATTTAATTATAAAAAGCTCTGTTGTATAGATATATCATTAATATATAATATATAACATATATATATATATATATAACATTTTCAGTGAGAGAGCCACCTAATAAAGTTTTACCCCGGTTCGAATACATTGTAGATACGAAAATGCAAAAATAAAACTCGTATTGATACTCACAATACATTTTGACAACAACGCTTGCGCTTAGCGGATCCGTGACGTCAGCATTTTGCGCAAAGCATTCATAATGGGCATCCAATTCATCGCGGCTTACATTAGAAACACGCACATCAGCCCTCAGCACTCCGGGGCGAACTGTATGTGCGCGCTCAGAAACGACACCATTTCTACGCCAGTAAACCAGCGTATCTGGCTGATCTAGTTTTTAAAAATAGAAATGGAATCAGTTTCACGGATTGTTTGAAGACATAATAAAAAGATTCAAATATTTGTAACTTTTACTATTTTGATTACCGTGTCAATAAGATTTGATCAAATAAATACCTACGTATGTGAATTAAACCCTTCAATCCTAAACTTATTTTTTTCTTTCTAGAACTGTATACCTATTGTGCTTGTTTAAGCGAAAAACAAACTACATTGGAAGTGAAATGTATATGTTTCTATGTTTCCGTAGTTTTGCTGAAAAATCGGAGGAGGGGTTTAAAAATTGTAATAAACTTGCTTACGTATAGAATTTCCCTTATATTATCTATGAATCTATGCAAAAATTATAACATCTTATAGTTTTTCAAGAGGATCAAAGTTTATTTAATGAGGTAATATTCAAATTTTACCATCATCTACTTCACAAAACAAGGTCAAATCAGACCCAAGGCTCAGTGGTCCCACGTAGCTTCTCTTTATTTCTTCTCTTTCCTTATTATATATACGTGGTTTACCGGGTGCATCTGTTGAAGTGCATTATTAAAAAACAAAAGGTATAAAATCGACAAATATCTAAAGATTTATTAATTTAATTATTTATTATGAGGAGATCCGTAAACGAACTAAAGTTACTGACATGGCCCGCCGAATTAGCAATCTAAAATGGCAATGGGAAGGCCACATCGTACATAGAGCAGATGGACGATGGGATCGAAAAGTGTTAGAGTGGAGACCACGACCGGCAAGCGCAGCGTGGGACGTCCATCCACAAGGTGGACAGACGACCTTATAAAGGTCACCTGAAGACGCTGTATGCTGGTCGCCTTCGACAGTTATGCATGGCAGTCTAAGGGGAGGCTTATGTATAGCAGTGGACGTCTTACGGCTGAAATGATGACTAATAGTCAAGTTCGAGTCACTTACCTACCAACTTTATATCAATGACAAAATCCAGAGAAGGCGATGCTTGGTAATGAACCCTACACCTGTATATTCCGCTGTCCATTTGACCAACGTTTTTCAGAAGCAACGACGTGTCGTCATAACACGTTCCAGTATCACACGATGTACCATAGATGCGATCTTGATTTAGTAATCTGATGTAAAAAGAACAAAACTACACTGATATTTGTTTTGTAAATGGATGTTTTTGGAAGGTTTAATTATTTTATAAAACATTGACCGTGTCTACAAATGAACTTTGGGATGAAAAAAAATTATAATTTAATAGTGCACATAATTTACCTTCTGTCGGTTTCTTCATTGGGAAAACGATAGAGAAAATCCCTGTCATTCTTAAGCCATAGCACATACGAATCCGGGCCATCCAGGAAAACTTTACCCTGGCCACACGGCAGACGAGCGTCTCGACCACGCACTGCCCGCAGCACGACTACCTCTGCATCATTACAATTAGAAAACATATTTGCCTCATCTGCTTCCATAAATTTGCTCTAATAGTGCTCACAATAGAACATTTTAATTAATTAATTATTGTAGATGTTTATTTCTTTAAACTGTATGGATAATGTTACAGCTGTTTGGTTGAGTAACATAATCCTAAAATATTTCATTCAGCATAAATTAATGCAGTAATAAATAGTATCTAATACTGTATACTGTATGTTATGTGAAGAAAATGTTCAGAATAACCCCTAATAAATATATTTAGTACCGACTGGAGTACACCCTACGAAACTGGTAACTAATAATAAAATCGTTGAAAACTGTATTATACCTGGGTCTGTGCAAAGTGTTTTTTTGAAGACAAAGCAGCAGAGAAGCAATCTCAAGAGTGTATCAGGGCTGAAAAAAATATTAATAAGTACCAGATTCAGAAGAATGAATTAAAGAATGTATTACAATATTTAAATTTAAAGAATATTACTTTATAGGTACCCTAAAAACAAAATATATAAAAAGTTAATATATATAGCTAAATAAACATAAAAAATAAAAATACAATATAGCTAAATAAAAAGTTGTTTATAGAATGTTTAAATGTGATGGTATAGAAATAAAATATCTTGGATGACATCATAATACGCAATTGATGTAATCATAATATTGAACCAACATTTTATATCAATAATACTGCGATCAATGTAGGTAATTTATGTTTTTTATACTATAGCGGACAACGAAGCAGGTGGGTCTCCTTTATGGTAAGAGAACAACGCCGGCCATGGACAACCGCGCCACAATCCGAGCATTAGTTGTGTTGTCGACTTTTTACGCCAATTAAGTACGCATTTTTAAGGGCCTCCGATATCCTCACTCCCTCATCATAAGTACAAGTACTATTTCACGCTGAGTATTTTGTGAGCCCGTAGTATCACTTCGGACAAGCCAGCCTAATTAGTACGTCAGCATATGCTTCAGCATGGCTCTCCCACGGTTATAATAAGTTATTAAAATCTTATAGTGAAAATCATGACTCACACAAACAATAATTTAAATTAAGACGCGCAGCCCTATTAAAGAAAACAAACCAGAGTATACGGTCTCTGTGCGGTGTTGGTTTTTTACGTCCCTAATAAACAAAGTTATTCGCCATCTACAAAGGCTGAGAGTTCAATTTTTAGTGGTCGATTAAAATGCATTCATACACGCAACCTTCCTTACAATGAGTCACGTGTTGTATTAGGGTAGTAAATAACAGAACATTTCTTTTAATGACGATTTTTTAGTAACAATATTTTTATTAAATTAAGTTTGTACTTTGAAAACACAGTATCATAACAATTGGTGACATTAAATTAAAGATTCTGCCAACTTTACGTGATATAGTCTCTTTTTTTCTTATCATTATGTACCTTATTTCATACAAGTTGCTTAGGTTTGATTAGATTAGTTAAAGATTAGAAAATATTAATTACAATTTGTAGCTTCGCTACAATTGATTTGGAGACATTATAACGCATCTATATGAAAATTACATAAATATTATTTAAACGATTAAAATATTACTTCGATATGAAACTAAAAAGGTTAATGTAAAAATGGATGATCAGATGATTTAATTATTTTCAATTTATAAAAAAAATGTACAGTATTCATTTTTTTTCATTAACTAAGATGTTATAGAGTACAGTGAATTTTAAATTAAATATGTATTTTAATATCCGAATTTACTTAAATATAACACGTAAATAATACTTATTTGACATTTAAAATTACATACCATATATTAATAATGTTAGGAATAATTTAGTTTTAAAATAATTTAATTTAGTTAATTCAATTCAATTAAGTATATAATGAAATTTTAATTTTAATTTTTTAAACATAAGAAACATAACATGAATATGAAATATTTCAGCCACTAACTACTACTACGTTACACAATGATTATTTTCCATCTATCAGGTTGCTTAACTGAACTCGTATAAAAAATAAGTTATTACGAATTAAAAAAATATTTATCCATAAATTAAAATCAACATTGAAAGAAAATTACAATATAATGTAATTATTTCGGATTCATAAGTAGCGAAGTCTGAAGATTCGCAAAACCATAAATATAGTATACAAAAATGATGATCCTTAAAAATATATATTAAATATCTAAAATCGCTTAGCATATAATAAAACCAAAGTTCTCGCTACAAAAAGCTGTTAATATTAATAATTTCATATATCTTATTTATTTTTAAAATGTATCATTGTATATAAGATTAAATAACTACTTTATAAATACTTTAAAAAATGAATTACCTTCTGGACATCCACATATTTGACTTGGTCACAAAAGAGTACGTGGCCCTTACAAAAAACGTGCGTCAAAGGTAAACAGTTCCTACCAAATAAAGTTCTTACCTCTACTTAGTACCATAGGTGGCATAGGGTTCGTGTGTAATAAATATAAGGACCTTCCTATAATTTCGCATGTAGGATGAGTTTTCATTCAATTTGGCTTACTATTCGCCACATCAGTAAATTAAATTGTAGTAAATTGATGTAAGCGTAGCTAATGCAAATGTAAGTAAAGTAAAATTGACACATTAAAGTTTCCATTCCATAATTTAATTAATACAAACTTCCCTTATGTTAAATGCACGTTAAATTGCTTTTTAAAATTGGAAATAAAACAAAACAATGGAAAATTAAATGTAAATGATTAGGAGTATCCATATTACAGCCTGTATAGGGGGGCGTGTCGTGACAAAGAGTCAATAATTACGATTTTGCTTTTCTACTAGGAACGCTAACAGAGAGCATGAGAAGTTATTTCTATATGAGCCGTATAGATTTTACACCCTTACTTTATGATAAATCATATGATATGACATTATAAGCAACAGCAAACGCAAATGGACCCTTTTAATTTCTATGTCGTATATAGAAATGGGTCTCCGAATACTGGTGTTTGAGTTGGGGTGGTGTTCCTTGTTCCCCCTCAGTCGCATATCGTCAGCTCATTAAAACCCTTTTCATCAACTGTGCATTCGTGCAATTATCATTAAGAGACCTCGACAGTCATGAGGAGGTAGAGTAATATTACATCATCATCATCATCATCATTTCAGCCGTAAGTCACACAAGTGGACATAGGCCTCTAAAAATAATAATCTGACATATCACGTAACAATAAAATGCCAAATTTAGGATACGCCAATTTACACAAAATAGAATAAATATGGAAACTTAAACAAACTGAATTCATTTAGTAATAGGTTATTTCTTGTATACAAATGTGGACAAAATATAAAAACAAAAACACGGAGTCTTTCATGCACTATTCATCACTTAGCACGCCTTATTCTATTATAGCCAAAACACAAGAATCTGTATTGTAATCTAAAAGGAATTGTCGGTCAGATTGCAGACACACATTTTTAGGGAACCCTTTTTAGCTAAAACAAAAGGAATAATAAACTGAATGGTGTATGAATAATGAAATCAGAGATCTATATTAGTTTTAAGATTTTTTATACCGTCGTATGTTATAGGTACAGCACTACAGCTGACTGGTACCATCCAGCTGGCCCTCAATCATACCTTTTCAGGGATCAGATTCAATTTTGTGACCTTATTTCTTTTAGTTATGGATATATTGACAAACGATGTCCAACTTAGTATCAAACTATCAAATTCGGCACTTCTCTCTCTGAGTCGGTCCTTCATTTTGAGGATCGTGGTCAGCATTAGGATTACTTTTGGAACAGATGATCTGTCACCATCTGTTTCTATCAAGCGCACCTCTTACGACTGTGTAGAATTTGGAGGACGACGAGTCATAAACTTGATCGGACCATCTTTTTGGTGTACAGCCTCGTGATATTATGCCTTCTGTGTTCCCAACTATGATCAGTTTTTTAAGTCGTCTCCGCGGCGTACTATGTGACTTGTACTGGTACTTAAATAATATTATTTAATTTCAATTTAATTATTTTTAGTCCCAAAATGATTTTATATAAGAATCAAATTAGTTTATAGTGGCCTCGATTTTACTTAGTAGCATACATTATCGCTATAATTTCTTTAAAATGTAGTTAATTTTAGGGCGTAATAGGTACGTATTATTAGAAGGGGTGCTTCCGTGAGTGACTCACATTGCATGAATCACTAAATAGACGATTCCTAATAAAATTACGTTCTTGCTATTACAGATTGTTTTATATGCGCGTATGTGGCTCTATTCAGGAATCTTTCAATATTAACGTTGACATTCAGACTAACAAAAATAACATATCGATTTGAAAGATACATACTAATATTAAATCTACTGACAGATAATGGGCAATTAAATTTGTAGTTTTGGTTTAGTCATTAATTACCGCCTTTATATCTGAGGAAATTGTGCCAAGTCACACTGAATTCTTCGCCGAGCATTAATAAAAATCGTTGATAATTTTTTTTTACAATTATAACTTAAAAGTTGATTAAACAGGAGTTCTAAACTCATTATTGTTATAGTGGCATTCATTCGTCCGACAGATTCATAAAATCAACATGATTTTTCTAATAAATATATATAACACTAATTAACTCATTCATTTTCTACTGATAGACGAAAATCTTTCTTATTTGATCATGCATTTTCTAATATTTATAAAGTAACCTCTATTTTTTTGATCACATCAATATATCTTGGCTTATGAAGAATACTACAATTATAAATAATTTTGTTGAAAGAATAATATCATCGACGATGAATTAAAATTAGGTTTGTCTACTAGGAACATTTTCCTGGAAATTCCATGACAAAAATATAAAACTTAAGATTACAAACGTTTATAAGAGATTTAGAATATATTCTTTAAATCTCGTTTACAAAGTTAAAATATGTTTTAATTTATAATTAACTTCGCATTTGTGGATGAGTAGATAGTGCTAACTAGTTAAATCAATTGAATGAATTCTAAGGAAGATGCTAATAAAATGTTTTAGCTTACAAGTGTAAGGAGGGTAAAGAATACAACAAAGATTTATATTAAATCATTTATTCATAACATTAGCTACTTAACGCCCAATGTTGCTCATAAATATGTACTTTAAATAATCAAATTTACTCATCTCAACAGCATTTTTTAACAAATGCAAAGAAGGTTTAGAGGTTATCGCCTCTTTTATATCTCTATAAAAATATTCTGACAGATGCAAACCGACGCCGAGATTATAAAAGATATATATAATAAATATTTTATTTATACGCATATCTAACAACATTCTTAACAATTATTAAACAACTATCCAGACAGTTATATATTTTTTAAGAAAACAATATGAAAAATTGTCTTCTAAACATTGGTTTCTTAATGAGGACTAAATTTAGACTTAGTGTTTAAATTAATATTAAAAAGAAAAGTATTATAACTAAACAATATACAATATTTATCTGATATTAATTAACAACTAACATAGATAAACTCTTGCCACTTATTAACGCGAGTTCTACTAGCAATTGACACAAAGATAATGAGTACTATAAGGAACCGGAACCATATTCTATGTTCACATATTGCACTATAATAACTTTGCACGGCCCTTTCTGTTAGTTCAGTCTGTGCATAAACGTAGGCTAAGATAATATTAATAAATATAAATGATGCTATGTACAGAACTGCGGCGTCGTGTTGAACCTCTCAGCTATATCTTATTACATTAATAAAGCCTTAAATAACTATATTTCTAAATAGACAACATGTGTAACGAAACCCCCGTAACTGTTACTAAAATACAAATATTTCAAACTGTTTTTTCCACTTAACGACATAAATCTTTTAAACAACAATAAAAAAATTCAAATGTTTCCGGGGCTTTGTTATACATTTTGTTAATTATTACAATATTATATCACCAGCCTTAAGTATCGCTCACGGCAATTTTTCGTATATCGTAACATCCCGCTATATCATTTTCACTTTGTACGAGAAAACAAGGGCATTGTTACGTGTTGCTACAGCTTACTTCATCTTCCACATTTTTTCTCGTTGAGCCCTCTATCCACATTAGGAAGATAACATTCAGTTTTACCACATTGACAATATTGAAGCAAAAAATAATCCAACTTTATTAGAATTGAAAGTGAGTTGTTTAAGTTTGCGAACATTGTGAGCAACTGGCAAATGAATTAGCACACAAATCGACATCAATTTTAACTATTTGATTACAATCACATTAAACAATATAATATTTGTTTAAAATTTCAAACATATTAAAGATTTCGAAATATTAACCTCACTATTACTAGTTGTATATAAACAAGTAAGGAAGTCACAGCGTTTTCTTTAAAACATTAGAATTAGAACAATAAAATTAGACACAGGTCTAAAATTCTAATGTAGTAGAAATATAGATTACAATATTTAAATCAATATATCTGATGTTAGGTGTAGTAATCATATTAACAACAATCGCATATTAAAGTTTGCGGTTTTCGAAGACTCACTCCCTTAGACTATAAATTTATAAATGATCATCTAAAATAAATGAAAATACATTCAAACAATAGTTGTCAAATCATATTTTTCTATAAATAAATGTATGTATAATAAAAATATTTGTACAGATTTTTTCTTTATAACAAATACAATAGAAAATAATTTAAATATTTCACCGAATTTCTAAATAATAATAGAAACGTATTATAAACAGAGAATCTCTAAGAAGGTTAAAATTTGGACGGCTTTCGATGATTTAATTCTCATTTTGATACATTGTTTTAAAGTAGGACTAATATCAGAAAAAACCACTGTGGCTAAATCTTACAATTTAATTCGATTGTGATGAGAATTCAAAACGTAACGCCTGCGAAACTAGAGACAATTCTGAACTAATGTTGCTTTCAAATGTGGATTACTTACTTAACAGAGCGTATTTTTACGAAAAATGGAAGATTCTGGATTTAAGATCGAATATCACAATAAAAACTATCAAAATTAAGCAAATAAAAAAATGTAATTGAAAAAAAAAATATCTCAAACTAAATCTTTTTTAAATTAATAGAAGTTTTCATTGAAAACATTTAGGAAATTTTATATTCCGTATCGATATGACGTTCTAATGCCATCATCCCTTCTTCTAAAGTGTGCTGGAACAAATATATGAACAATATATTAGAGATTTTTTACTGAGGAATTGTTTTTCTATATGCGAAATATGTAACTCTACCTTTTTACCAGTTGCGTATATATTTGAAAGACTTGTTTACCTCGTCGGATTCAGCAGTCGATTCGACATTCGGCTGCATTGGTGTTTGGCCCAAAAGGTGGCTGTTACCAATTGCACGACTGGTATTTCCAACATTTATCTGAAGAAAAAACACAATTTTAAAGGCTCTAAAGCTCTATTGAGGCATTTAATTCATAATTATCTTCAAATATTTTCACCCGTGGGATAGTCCTGCTAAAAGACACGTTGATGCCGGCCGGCCGGCCGGCGCGTCTGAGGTGTAACCACGGCCTCACAGAATGTTCAGCAGGAAACGGTTCGTCTATTGTGTTTCGATGAGTGAGTGAGGTGATCGAAGACCCGTGAAATTGTACCGCTTAAGCGGTGTAAAAAGGCGACAACATAAACAAAGCGCGGAATGTGGCGCGGTTGTTGCCCATGGGCGGCAGTGTTCTCTTACAATATACGAAGCACACCAACTCCGTTGTGCACTATACAAAAAAAACCCCGCTCTCTTATCTATTTATCGCAAAGCAAGGGTAAAACGCATAATGTCTACGTTAAAACGAAAATGTTTAATGTAAAGAAAACAAGGACTTTAGTGACATGAGCTGAAGTCCTGCTAGAATCTCGTTTTAGTCATGCCAGTAAAACAAAATGAGGCTATAATAATAACTCACGTTATTCAAATCTGGTTTGTTCAGCACATTTGAACTTGGAGTTCGAAATGATAAAGCTTCCCTCAATTCCTCAAACTCAAATGGCTGTAATCATAAAATGAAAAAGATTTGAAATCATCAAAACTATATAACTATTGAAAACGTATTGAGTTACCGGTATTGCTTTACTAATATATGTTGTAATTTTATTATTTATATTAGGGTTTTATAGTATTAGGCACGCAATTGATATTAGGCCTGTTGGATACGTAGAACCTACGCTTTATTTTAATGAAATTTATAATAATGAATATTCAATTTGGTCCACTTACAGAAGAACGGAGCCAGTAAGGGTCGGTTTGAGGTTCTCTTGGTAACGGTTGGAATCCAGGTGGGTTCCGAATCTCCGTCGGCAAGTTGTCTGTGAGAAAAGTTTATGGCATAAATTATCGGTGTCCATATTTACTAAATGATGTTGATTTTTTTTAATTATTTAAGAATATAAAATACGTGGTATCGTAGTAGTAAAATATATAAAAAACTATGTTTTGTATCAACTTGCACAGCACTTGCTAGTCAGCGAAATGGTTAAAACCGCGTGCCACATTTATTCAATTGAAAAAAAAAATACTTAAAATAACTTACAATTATAGTATGCGTAGTTCGAATCCACGTGAAAATCTGGCCTTGGTCCCATATAGTTTGGTGGTGGCATGGCTGGATATATTTCGGGATAGGAATCTGTAATTACATATTATCTTCATATATTTTTTATCTAAACAAATGCAAAAGTAAAAGGCAAAATATATAAAATAAATACTTTTTACTATTAGAAATCATTTTTTGTTTTTTTTTTCATATTACACAATCGTAAATATTTATTAACAAGCAATTTACCAGAATCTTATTTTTTTAATTAACGAAAAATCAGTACTTACTAGGATCAAAACCGTAGGGCGAGTCTTGAGGGATGGAGATGAAAACTGGTTTCGGAATCATTGGGCCGGGTGGCGTTTGATATTGAGGATAATTTATGGCCTCTTGGCTAGGGTAGAAATTATTTGGGCTTTCATTAGGGACGACCCTCTGTGGTTCTGGGTAGTTGCCGTAATACTGTCTATCCGGGACAGGCATCATCATATTACTGTTATCTGGATTCATGACTCCCGGTCCATAAGGTCTGTAATGTTAAAATGACTTTATGGAGGCTGCTTTATGTTTCGCTGTTGTATTGATAACTTACAACCGATCTGTCTTTACCAATGTTACACTTTAAAAAGTTCGTTAACCTATGACTATAATAAAAAAATAGTCACAGTACAAAAAAGTGACTTACCCTGCCCAGGTTGTTGAATTATGGGCATATAAAGATAGATGTGAGAGGGCTTGATTTGGATCGGGAGCAGCATATGGTGTAAAAGCAGTCGCTCCTAAATTTCCTCCCATATCACTTCTGTTTTGTATTAATTGAGAATTGAAATACGGGTCTCCATTAGGCTCATAGTTTACTCTTCCCGGAACATCGTGTCTTTGCAACATTGGCGGAGGCAGGTACATACCATAATCTAAGAAAGTCCACATTTAACATATTAACATTGTGACACGCAAAATCCTATGAATTAAATACAAAATTATAAGTTGATATTTAATAGACAACAGGGATCCCAGTGTATACCGCGTATTACAGGACTATACACTTGGCTGTTGCTTTTATTTAAAATTATTTTTTTATAGTATAGCGGACAACGGAGCAGGTGGATCTCCAATATGGTAAGAGAACGTCGCCGCCCATGAACAACCGCGCCACAGACAGAGCATTGGTTGTGTTGCCGGCTTTTTACGCCGCTTAAGCGGCACCTTCAGGGCCTTCGATATCCTCGCTCACTCAGCGAAACACAGTACAAGAATCGTTTCACGCTGAGTATTCTTTGAGTTCGTGGTAGCACTTCTGACCAGCAGATCCAATTAGTGCAGTATTAAGACACTCGCCCGACCACGGTCAAGCCCTTCCAGAGAGCGAATAAACTATAAATATCCGTACCGGGATTCGGAGCCGATATCTCTCGGTACACTTTTAAAACAATTAAGCGACGAGGCTCTCATTTTTGACGAAACTATTACATATTTTGTTACAGCATACTTACTTGGATGATGAAATCCCTCTGTATTGTATTGTGGTATATTCTGCATTGCACTTTGTGAAACTGTATGGTAAAGCCTGTAGTCCTCTATCGGGTATGAAGGCGAGCGTGATGCGTTCGGTGCGTGTACTGGGATTCCACCCGAAAAGGGTATAACGTGATCATTATTCTCCGGCACTACGTACCTGACAATGCGAACATATTTTAATGTCAAATAGAAAATAAGTTTTTTATTGTATAGCGGACAACGGAGCAGATGGTCTCCTATGTAGTAAGAGTCCGCGCATTGGTATCTGAAATAAACCACTTTTAAGGAGTATGAATGTTAGTAATATTGATGTTTAAAATTGATCTGCTAAGTCTCTAATAAGAATATATATTGTACCTAAATTCATAATGATAATATAACTTAGTTGCCTATTTTCTAAATTCCAATTTTAGAAGAATTTTTTATAATTTTCCAATAGTGGAGCCGGGAGACGTCAACCTGCCCTATACGTAACCTACCGGGTCCAATTATGAACCTTCACCAATCCATGGGCCCACTAAACACGACAACCAGATGTACTAATAACATTACCCTCCATTTTTGTATTCGAATAAAAAGTACAGGCTGTACACTTTTTCTGGCTCTAAGCTACCTCCCCACCAATTTTAAGCCAAATCAGTTCAGACGTTATTTAGTTATAAAATAAAGAGAATGAGAAGAATAATGTAACTTATACCACTTTCTTATATATATATTATAAGTTACATTATATATATCGTGACACTGGAATCTTTCTATCGGTGTGTTGAAAAATAATGAATTTCTTTTTAAAGTACATAGGACATAATGGTCCACCACCTATAAAAACTGTTAGATTTAACCTTAACAGATATAGTTACAGGATAACATTCCTAGGACCATTTATTATATTTAACTTAAACCAGTTAGCATAAACTATACATGTAAAAAATAATAAACCAATCTTTTAAAATTTAAAATCACACGAAGAAAAAAAAGAACAGTTTAAAAAAACCATTTAGAGTTAATTTCCAAAAATCAAGACTGATATTGATAGAAAAAAATTTATAAACATTTATTATTATTGACACAAAAGCACATCAAGTAAAGAACGCCGAAGGAAGAGTGTATAAATAAATTAAATTGAAATTTAATCTTATAATAAATATATTGTTGGAAAGCGAATTGAGATGCTGTTCAAGTTTAAAGTGAAACTTAAGCTGTTATAAAAATACAATACCTATTAACGATGGAAAGATAATACAAGATATAGTAAACATTATATCAAATACATATGTCAGACAAAACAAATAAATTCCCGAAAACCGTATAGTACCGTCGTAAATAAAAATATAAGCAATAAAAATATATGTAACACAATAAATAAAATTAACTACACATAATAACAATATCCCTCACCAATAAGCATGATCAACATTGAACAAAATCGCATTCCATTTAATGTAGTTTTTAACTCACCTATAGATATAATTTGATGGCACGTAGTGTACATTGTACCTTTTTCGTAAATAATACGTTAATAACTATTTTTAAAAGATTTATTTATAACACAACAACGAAACTTTGAAAATTTGAAATTAATTCGTATTTTATTCGTTTATTATTAGTATATTAAAATATAGCGTTAATTCAAAAGAAAATACCTCTCCATGTCTCTGTCGTCGAAGTGTATAAATGTGCAGAGACTACCTCTGGGGCAACTGGACCGGTAATCTGAGTCTTGACACGCGGTGTTATTAAAGTTTTGCGACGACATACTTGTAGGTGATGGCTGACCTGAAGGTGAAACTACTAATAATGAATATTTTACTACCTACTAATACTACTCTAATTATTAGGTAACGGATGTCACTACACATGTAACTTTCCACTAAATAAAAACCAGTACCCTCCATAGGATTAAAAATAAAAAAGGCCCTAGTTTCGAAATCATCTAATGCAACAAGTACGCTGCGTGAACGACGACTTTGAGATAACCACTGTAAATTGTTCGCTTATTACAGGATCATGTTTAGAATAAATTCAAAATAATCAAAAGTAATTAAGTAATTCAAAAGTAATCTGCACTTTGAAACTATTGTGGCAAGTTAAAAAAAACTATTTATTTTACTGTAATAAAATGTCTGACATATAGTCTGCTATTGTAAAATTATTTTTGTTTTCTTAACTTTAAAAACAATTTCAATCGGCTTTAAAGGCGTCCATTTATTTCGTAATTTTTTGAAGGTACTTTGGTTAACTATGTAAAAAATTTATTAAAAAGATGTATTATTGGCATCTTTGAAATAATAAGAAAGAAGTTTTATTGAAATTAGAATATTCCAGAATAAAAGATTTTATAAAATCATCTCAGCATAAAGTATTAATGCTGTTGTTTTATCGTTAACTTTTTAAATATTCAAATATTAATTATATTAGCACGTTTATATTAAAATTGCCCACATATAAATTATAATATATGCTGTACACAACAAAATAAGAGGTTATTAAAATAATTCCTGTAAACTTTAGGGTAAATCACTTACACATGCTTGGCCTGAAAAATTAAATAAATGTCCTGCGAAACGCTTATTACCTTTTGGCCACAATCAATATTGATATTCCACAGCGATTTAAACGCTATAGTTTTAAATTCTGCAAATGTGATGTTACTACTTTTTAGTTGAGATACTTTTAAGTTTAGAAAATTAATATGCACAACCACTACTTCGAACAGCTCACAGCAAACTAAATGTGGCCGGCGACCGGCGGGGGCGGTGGCGTGCGTTATTGATTAGTCATAAGTGTCAACGTGTTTTGACAGTTGCGTTTCGTTAATCAACTTAATAATTCAAACAAAAAATAAAAAAAACAATTTGATTTATAATAATATATCATAATAATAATATATCTTCATAATTGGTTATAAATATTCGCTAAAATATACAATTATTCCATTATTGCGATTTATATGTTTGCTTGCTATACATTTTGAATTTATAAGAATGTGTAAAACGGAACAGAGGTGACATTCAAATTAAAATTGTTGAAGAAAATATTGATACATCGATATAATTTGTTTTTTCTTTTAAAATTTAGAATATATATATGTTTATATTTAGAATATATATATATATATATTTAGATTTTAAAATTATTTAATTCTAAAATTTAAAATTTTCATCCTTCATTATTTTTATAAAAATTATAATTTTTCTTTATGGTTGACTCGATTTGCTGTTTTAGAGTTTACTAGTTCAAGCTCCCAGTTTGCTATATCTGTTATCAAAAGGTTTCTACGTTGTTCGTTTTTATTTCATTCTTATGGTTAAAAAAAAAATACCCGCTCATTTTTTGGAACGCTTTATCTTCTTTGTAGGTTATTGTTTTATAAATATAATTTGATTTAAAAATGGACAAACGAAAAGTAAAAGAATATAAAAGTATATAAAGTTTTTTTTTCATACATAAAATTATATAAATTAATATTGATTTCAGATAGTGAAATTCAGGTATTTCGATATTAACGAAAAATATATAGACAAAGCTATATAACCGCCATTTCAAGATACTAATGCGTAATTACTTGTTAAGAAAATAAAAATGTTCATATTTTAACAATAAACTATGGTTTATCATTCAGATTAATAATATAATTATTAATCGAAGTTCATTAGAGAGGACAAATTAATTAAAGTAAAATTAATAAAATTGTTTTACCAGAGTTTGAGTATCGTCGCAAGTCACAATCCAATATATGCAAATCACCCCTAGTTAATCACAAGGGTTGGCAACAGGTGAGTTTCAGGTCTACCGGGCTCGCGATTCAACCTTTAGCTTCACAGCGTACCTATCCTTGGGATGCAACACGCATGATTAGAAACTATTCATGAGTACCCACAACCCGCGGTACTAATTGTTAAGCTAATCTTACAATTTTATAGCGATGCTAATTACAAAAAAAAACATTTAAAATAATCTTATTTCTCTATATTTTTAGATTACTTTTCTATTTTTGTGAAAATATTAATATCAAATATTTTTTACCTCAAGGCTACGCGGCTTCAACTGCGTTGTGCACTTAACTGATACATTCAGACTAGTCACTGAAATCGTTTTTTTTTAATTTGTCATTCTGACGTTTAATTTTATTTTCTTTCTTACATGTACGTATCAAAATGATAAAATTTTATGCTGCCTTCGGAAAACTCAGCCGTATTGTAAGGATATTAAGGATTATAACACATTGTCGCAAATTATAAACAATGTAATATGTGACATGACAGTAGACCATTTATTGATTAACCTTTGCCAACGTTAAAATATAATCAAAGTATTTATATATATTGTAGGTTGATATTTAGCATACGTATTGAATATAGCCATCATAAGCGTAAAAATACGCGAGTTATCATTTTATTTGAAGTATTTCTATGGCGAATAGAATTTTTATAATATTACTATAAAAAATTATATTTTTTGTTATTTCATTATATACATCTGTATCTAGTGTGTTTTTATTATATCCAACACATTACTGTTCTGAAACTATAAACTTAAGAGTATGTCAAAATCACGTGATTTAGATGTATAGCTACTTTATATTTCACATTTTTTATACAATTTGTGGCAAACTAGCAGGAGGCTCACCTAGGGCAAAATAAACATTAAACAACTTTTTCAACTATTATTTAACATTCCTCTATATTTGTATTTAAATAATTATTAGAGTCCGACCGAAACCGAATGTTCGACGGTGGCTTTAGTTTTGGTCGAAACTGAAAACTATTTTTTGTAATGGCTGACCCGCTGTGTGGCCTCGCTGTTCCTTGCAGCTTATAGGCCAGTAATTTAACCTATTTTTATGACATTTCAACTTGAATATCTTAGACGTGATCCCGATAGCACTTTTAAGACAACATTTAGAACGAATAAACAATGCTTATAATAAAGAATACCAAGTTACAGCCTTTTATCTTTCGTTCTGAGATTGACCCCTTTTTCTTACCTAATATCACTGGGATATTAAAGCGTACTGAGAGGTGAGCTGGACAGCTCGCTGGGAATTTAAGGTTTTGTCGCAACTAGCACGAGGGCGTCTCTTGTGAGACACGAAACACCTCGGCTTGAGCCGTCGCGGAAGGGAGAGCCGCCAGAACGAACGGCCAATAGCTCACCGAAGTGAACCTAGCGATACAGATAGCTCCTCGCCTTCGTTTCTTGCCGTTGATATCACGGTCCTTACATAGAACCCTAATATCTGAACGGAAACTTACGTGGTCAAATATAAAATTCATTAAAATACTGAAATTTGGTGCATTTTACACATTATTCTAGATTAAAGATATGAAAGGAATTACATTAAGTTTGTTCTATTAATTTATTTAATATACACAATATAATATTTTTATTATTTTTTCAAATACAGTTCTCATAGCAAAATATTTATCAGTTGTCAATAATCAAATCACTAATTGTTACTGTTTCATTAAATACTAAGTATGTATTGTCATTTTTGAACCTAACTAATTAATACTTTGATTTGTTTTTGATGTTACTTAGAAAAATCATAATTATCTTTTAGTTACATCTTATATAAAAATAATAATTACTAAAATTACTGTTACATCGAACTCACTCACAGTAAAACTCACAGATTTAAAATGAACTATGATATCTAATCATAATGACATAAGTTGTTGTGCACGACAACTTTTGAAATCAGTTTCGGTTTCGGCAAAGGTTTCGGCCATACATGGCCCAACTTCCGCCCAAACTTGATTTTTGGCTGAAACTGAACGTTCGGTCAGATGCTTTAATTACACATAATTATGTCTAATACTTCAATTAGTATATTTTATAATATCAAAAATAAATATTTAATAAAAATATAGTTTTAACTTTTACGTTTGCCTCTCGCCCAGATATGCAACAGAATAAAACTTTAAATTCATATTTCGCATTAACATCAGACAATCGCATCAAATTTAAGACATATCGCTTAGCATTATACAGCTTAATATTCTAAGATTTATCGATACTAAAGAACAAAATTTCCAGATTCATAGTCTCTTGACCATTTGCATGTCATTTTATAAATTAAGATGAACTCTGAAAAAATCAAGAAATCTTGTTGGTCGCACAACCATACATGTTTAGATAAAAAAAATTAGACTATCCTCACTGACCTGCATTTGTGTCACTTTTTTCTTGAATGTGTTTTCGATTGTGGTAGGAATCGCGCGCCGCCGCCTGCTGTTTCAAATAGTTCACAAGGCCCGAAACAACATCTCTTACGGCTATCACTATGTCAGCCAGAGCTTGCCAAGATGGACATTTTGCATCTGTTTGTAAATAAGAATTTGGTAAGAACAATAAAATTATGCCATGGTTTAATAAAATTGTAATAACACGTTGACTTTAATATAGTGGCATTAGTATCGCTTAAAGTTGTGTAAATTATTTTAACAAAAGTGATTTTAAAGGTTATTATTCTGAATGTGTTGCACATAATTCTCATAATATTGGATAATAAAATAAAATAATCAATAAATGAAATGGTCTAAGTTTAAAATATAAAGTAAAATAAAATACCTAGACTAGGGTCAATATTGGCAAGTCTACCCAAGGGTAAGCTCATGACGACCGATTGGTAAGGATCCCCGGACCTATGCAGGGCGATGAATAATTCTTGCATGGACTGGGCAAAAGACTGCGGTGTCTGGAGCTTGTCGACTATGCTTTGCATATGGGACTTGCGAGATGTGTCTCCGTATAATAAGGAACTCCATTGGTCTGGCGCGATCCTACACAAAACATGTTTTTATAAACAAAAATACAGTGTAAACTCCATGTAACGTCCCTCGATTTAACGACAAACTCCCTAAAGCGTCGAAATCAATTGGATTTAGTTGGTTTAGCTTGTCTTCCATGCACCTTTTCTTCTCTCCGTTTAACGACAACTCTTTATAACGCTGTAAAATGCACAGTCCCTTCAGTGTCGTTACATAGAGTTTACACTGTATTTATTAATAAGCTACTATAAGTACAAGCTTTTAAAAAATTAGTAACTCAAGTCTCTTTGTTTGATTGATATCATGGTGAGACAAATACACCTTTCAAACTGAACCGAACTAATTCATCAGAAAATCGAATCTTTTGATTCTTTAAGCACATTATTTAACAGAATGTTTAAAGCTTGTATAGTTCGAACGACTGTCATCTTCAGAGACAGATGAGCGTACGTACAATGCCTTCCGATGTGATTATTTGCAAAGTCGCACCATTGTCGCTACTCTGAGCGAGAAAGAACATGGCAGCCGTAAGATGGATTCTATACATCGGTAAAAGTAATTGAAATCCAAAGTACCTTAGACCTGCTTCAGTAGCTATTTGTACGATTTGAGCGTCGTGTTCTCTTCTCAAAGTCTCGTAAGTGCGGAAATCTTCTTTCAACTGCATTAATGACGATTCGCATTCTCGTTTCGACACCTGCGGATGTCATTCGGATCGTTTTTTATCTTTCACTGTGTATTATATTGTAGTAGTTTCATTGTGGCAGCAATTCATATATTTTTCAAATTAAAACTCTGCGAACTGTATTTTAATACTTATTGTGAACCAATGGATTATTATTTGTGCGAACTTTACTTTTAGGTGGTGATCTATGTATAATATAATAATTAAAAATATAAAATATCATTGAAGCATTAATTTTGCACACTAATATTTCGCATAGCATGTCATTTGAATTAACATATATGTTACGTTATTCCTAACTTAGTATGGAGAACTTACTATGAAGCACGAAGCTCTGTATAGAAGTTGCACAACATGGCCTATACTCGTTTTCGATGCTAGGGGGTAGCTTCGCTCTAATCTTTGAACAACGAACATCACAAGAACCTGAAAAAGAAAATCATCTATATAAGTTTATTAAATAAATTCAAATTAGAATCATACATTTAAGTCACATGAAAAACAAAGTTAAAGTAGCATCTAACATTGTTTATATAATGAAGAATTTTGTTCTTTTTATCCATTATATAATTTATTTTATTGCATATAAACATAACAGAACAATAAGATATAAAAAGATATATCTAATAATATAAAAATTATTTCGCGATAAATTTTACCCAAATACAGTTACTAAATTATATAGTCATATGGGATTTTTTAGTCATATCTATCCAAGTCAATGATACATTTATCTTTATATATAGATCATATATACCTTTCGTGATAATTGTACACCATCTTCGAGAGCCAATAAAACTAACTTTAAAACTTCTTTTTGCATTCCAGGTCCAAGAAACTGACACCCTCTGGCGCGTACTGCAGCCCAAAGATTAGCACCTACCTGTTGAGGATTCTGGAAAGGGAAACAACAAAAGGAATTACTGTAGGTCATCTCTAATCTATCCATAAATATTTTAAATTTCTTCGTGTGATGGAATAATATTTATATAGATCGTATATTACACTTTAAAACGCCGCCATTGATTTTTTGATTTCCATAGAGCAATTTTATGTACTTCTTTATTTTTTTAACATATTATATATATTTAGTATTTACATACTAGTTATAGTATGTAAATACTAAATAAATATTACAATGGAAGACAGAACTTTTCATTTGGAATCACTACTGAAAAAATAAAATAAATCAAGAGATTAATAGCTTTCAGCTTAATCTTACAATATTATATTATTTCTACAAATTTTAGCTATTTTATATTTATATTATATTAACAACATTTATTAATTAGCAATAAATTTATAAAAATGAATGTTAAATAATAACTTATTTCCTATAATTAACATCCACACAGATGGGTCTTTGAAGGTAAAAATTATAAAAAAACTTCTCACCTGATGTTGTAAAATAAGCTCGGTGACAGATCTCTCGCCAAGAGAACGAGCAGCTCGCGCCGCCCTACCTCTTCCTTCGTCGTCGGTTATAGCACACTGGAGTAAAATTACTAATTTTCTCTGCATGGGCCGTGAAAGTCGATTGGTTGCCAAGTTGTTTGCTGTAAATGTTATAATTAAATTAGAATCCCTACTGTTTTACATAAAATATAAAAGAAATGTATATAAATTATGAATCATAATCAGCTATAGGAAGATAAATGAACCAAACGGTTGATTTACCACAAAATTTGCAATATGTGTTGTGGTAATTAAAACTTAGAATAGAATTTGTAACATCGCTGTTTTAAGTTAGTTTTATTTTAAAAAGTTAACGTCGTGTCTAATTTTGGACACAGAATTTATGCATTACATTGAATATTTAAGAAATGCACTTCTCAACAAACACCTATACTCAGTGGGTGTTTTTTTTTTTTTTTTTTTTTGATCCAACTTTACTATATGTAAGATTTTAAATTTCTTACGTTTATGCTTTTTCCTTTTTTTCCCTGCCATTATCATTCATAAAACAATTTTTTCCTGCTTTTACATTGGTCCTGCTTCGGAAGGGCGCTGC
>DWCF01002190.1:0-25336 GCA_018230265.1 Delias oraia | reverse complement strand
TCACGCCACGCTCCGCTCTTGTGTTAGTTCTTTTACCTAATAAATATCATTAGAAAAATAATTGATTGGATTTAATAAAGTAAAATATTATATGAGAATTCATTATTAATGACAGCTCGTATCAATATGTACTTTAGTAGTAGCTCGAATTATGTCTGGAGTGTTTGTTTGCATAAACGTATTGCGTACGTATATTCAATATGTTTATGCAGTATGTTTTAAAGTTCGCCACACACAATAAGTTGGTTATCTCTAGCATTTCTAAAGACTATAATCTATTTGTATTGCTAATAGAAGGCGTGATTCATTAGTCGCTCGATATGGTGTGCTAGCACATCGATTATGGCCAGGCCCTTCCTCTAGGTTCATTGCACCGCGACTGTTTTGCATCGCAGAGACAACAGTCACATCGATGCATGATGCCATATTTATTCTCACGTGTTCACATCGTTAAAATTTGTTTAGTATATCACTCATCATATCCGGTTTCGTCCATCATTGGCGATTACGAGTAACTTTATATTTAGAGTAAACCAGTAGTGGTGGTGACAGATTCGGTTATGTAAGACAACACTAAAATGGTATATATCTCTAAAAAGGCAAATAGACTACGTCTGAAAGAAACCATCTAAACCGTTATAACAAATATATTTTATATACAAATTGTTGACAATTATGTTGATTAACTTTACACTTAGATAGGTACTGAAATTTAAGAAGCTATAACATTTTACTGCGAGCGAGCCTTGCACAAAGGACACGATAGAAATGTTACATAATCGCTCTCGCAGTGAGTGGGAAAATCGCAGCGAGCTCGCGACAATCCGGCGCCTAAATAAGTCCAAACAAATGGCTCGAAATATAGAATCGCCAGTGCAATATTCTACAACTTCAGAAGCATCATTTATCACGTATATTATTCATTATTATATACAATCTATCTACATTTTATAAAATTGGTATAAACTATTTGTAAAACGCCTATAAAATTGTAATGGGAAATTTAGTAGAATAATTAGCACTTAATTAGTCAGCTTTTAATACGTGTGATAACAATAATTCATGAATAGTAAACTTATTGACTGTCGAACAACCCCACACGTCTGTTTACATTCTTGTCAAATTCACCTCGCCCCTGCTTTTAAACTATAAACATGTCTGGGAGAAAATAAAACCAGATAGCTAAATAACCAAGAATAACCAGAAGTTTGTTACATTGAATAATATAAAATCAATTCGTTTAGAATGTTTTGGCACATGTCCAGTGAAAACTCAAAAGGTTGCTCTAATCATATTGTAAGATTTATAGCTATTTCAAAATTGGGGATTTTCAATTGTTTTTCAAATTTTAGTTACCAAACATAATTACAATGTATAATGTTCGATGCTTACTGTTTTTCTAACTAGAATTATTTTCAATTTTAGCTATACTAATGTTTACTTTTCATTTGTGGCACAGAATAGGGCAATTCTCAGTGACAACATAGCTGTATTTCAAATGAATATAGGTCACAATAGGCCGGGAAAACGATCCACTGCAGGAAATTAGTTGCAAGTAGGCACAGTTTATGAGAAGTGCTGTAAAGGCCTATTTATAGCATTTTCTATGTAATTTATGCACATTACTAAATAATAGATATGTTTGTTAATATGTTAAAAAAATATTTTCCAAAAGGAACTAGCAAAGCGATATAATTTTAATGCGATTTTAAAATTATAAAATAAGAAAAGATAATATAAGATTTAAGTTCTGTTGTATATTGTTCTTTAGCTATCAAACGAAATTTACACTGCCTACTTTCGAACCAAAAATTAAGCAGGAGAAGGTCGGTGTTCTAAAAACAACATAACGGGTTCACTGTCCGATGGTTAACGTTTTAAGAACCAAGTGTTTATTTACTATCGTCAGGAGATAATATGTATGAAACTTTGCACGTGGGAGATCATAAAATACAAATCGGTTCTTGCCTGTTATAGGCAATAAGAAAAAATATCTCAATCTGCACTGGGCTGAACAATGAGGAAGTACATGTGCTGATTGCTGAGCCGCGCGATGCAAATGCCATAAAATATAATTAGATTAACGGCAAACTTCTAGGAAATGTATCGGGAAATGGAGTGATCGATATCTTAGCCAAAAATAAAGAAGTTTTTAGCATTTGAAGAACACATTTAAAGGACAAGATGAAATACAAACTAACAACAATATTCATTTTGCCAAGATTAATTTAGCTAGGCTACTTCCGCCTTATGAAGAAGTGGTAGGTAACATAACAATATTATTTATCCTCAACCGAGACTGTACACAATGTTGAATTAATCACGTAGTAGTATTTCACGAATTCGGTTAATTCCAACATGATTTTTTTTCTGTTGCTGATCGATATAAAACACGTAAAGTTAATTGTTTAGTGTCGAATTTTGATTATATTAAATGTAGATCATAGATTGTTGTCATACTTTCATCTTACCTCTTTCGTTTTTTTTATTTGTTTAAAAGTAATGTTATTTTTATATATACAAAGATATTATACCATTAATTAATTACATAATATTTAAATAAATAAAATTGTGTAAAATGAGTATTTACTTACATATAAACAGTCCAGGAAAAAAACTAATCGCACAAAATAAACGTCACTCAAGGTCACGACAATACAATTTTTTTATTTATAATAACTGTTATATATAAACAAGATATAGATTCAGATGTAGCCTGAACTCGTCCGACGTTGAAGTAGGAGTAAACGATACTGCGGCAGTATTATAATGTAAACGAATATTTGCCACCGAGGCGACTGATGTTGCATTCGGCATTTTTCACCAATAGCTCTCTCTCTTAAAGAGGCCAACATTGCATATGAAACTTCTTCGATGCAGTGATTCAAAGGTAACTATTATCACCCACAAGAATATTGGATATGCACTTTATTAATTTTCAGCTTTACAGTAAACTAGGCCTGCAAACTTAAATATTGTAATATATTTAAATTTTGCATATAACATGTACAAGGTGCGTTTTTAATTTTATTAAAATTTTATTATTATTAAAATCTATAGTTACCGTACCTGTAGCGATATACGAGTATATTATTCTCGCTACGGTTGATAACGAAAAACGTGGTGAATGCTTCATTAACACTTATATTTAAAATGCATTCAAGAAAAATTCTCTAATAATAGGAAAGTATGTTTGTGTGTCATCCCGCGAGATGAGTTTCCGGTTTTGATGCTAGTTATGAAGTTACGAGGAATCTATCATTTATTTTTACTCTTTTAGTCATTATTAGGATGATAGGAGTAAAAATTCAACCACATAGGTAAATAGTAAAACCGTATGAAGCATATGCTGACGCACTAATAGGGCCGGCTCGCCCGAAGTAATACCACGGGCTCACAGAATACTCAACGTGGAACGGTTCTTGTACTGTATGAATGAGTGAGGATATCGGAGGCCCATAAAAATGCCGCTTAAGCCGGCAACACATCCAATGCGCAGACTGTGGCGCGGTTGTCAATGGGCGGTGGTGTTCTCTTACCAAATAGGAGACCCACCTGCTTCGTTCTCCGCTATACTATAAACCTACGATAAAAATTTATGTATAACCAAGAACTAAATGAATTACCCTTCAAATTAGAAAAAACAACTCCTTTTAATGTCTTATACGTGTTATTTTCTAACAGCATTTTATTATGAAAGAATTTTCAATTGCAATTTTATATCATTACTCTGTATTACATGGTTATTCAGGTAATGTGTCCCAGTAATGTCAGAGTCACGTATTCGTATAAACAAGGCAACGTCTAGGCTAGTTATGTACACTTGCACCATATGCTATATAAGAGTGCGGATCCAAATAATCTACCGTAAAGCTTTAATTAGGACTTATTAACGTAATACGTACTGCAGTGAAAACGCTAATTACTATCACATTTTGGATGTGTGAAAGAAAAAAGCTATTCTTTAATTATTCGGCGTGGTCACAAAGCAGCGGGACCTATATCTACTAATGAAAATGCTAATTTCATAAGCAAGCACGCTGTTATTTTCAACAAATCAAGACTAACACAAACTTTTGACTCGAAGCATTGGCTTTTTGGATGGTTCTTTCAATTTATCGTTTGCCTATTACAGTAAAACAGCGGAGATACTTATTAATTAATATTTTTTTGGTAAAGCGGACAACGGAGCACGTGGGTCTCATATATGATAAGAGAACACCGCTGCCCAATGCCCATAGACAACTCCGATATCCTTACTCACTCAGCGAAACATAGTAGAAGCACCGTTTCCAGTACCATTTAACGCTGAGTATTCTGTGGGCCCGTTGTTTGACTTCGGATTTATTATTGTTATTAGTGTATCGTGTTCAATTAGTTCAAATAGTGCATAGCCATATGCTTCAGCGTGGCTTTCTCACAGTTGCGAAAGTATGAATTATACACCCGATCGGCCACTGTCAAGCCCTCCCAGAGACCAAATAAATTATAAATTAAATTATAATAGTGTAAATGATTTGATAACGCCACAATTCACAAGATTACTAGTGTATCAACAATATGTATGTCAGTGCTATCACGATCTGCGGCTAATTTCTACATTTCTCATATTATTTTCATGACTGTTGCTAAACTAATTCCCGACGGTCCGGTTACATTGTTAGAGTTGTCGTGCATTGATTCAGTAATAAACGACTATCGGTTACAGTCGACTGACCCACATGTGGTCCAAGACTTAATTCGCTGCACAACTGTAACATGAACCATGGCTCACTAATTGCCTAACTGAATGCTATTAATCATTTCATCATCATTCAAAATTCTAATGTTTTCGGAGGCTATAAAATTAAGTGTATCTATATTTAACGCGTAATTTAATTTGTAATTATATAATATATTATTTTAATTTTATAAAAGAAACAATTATTAGTTTTGTTGTGGTTTAAGATTAAATAGATGAAGTTTAGAAATTCACAAAACCTAGCCAAAAACTAACAACTTCTTTTCTTGATTTGAAAACAAATTTCGCCTCTTAATAAATGTGTGTGTATATGTCTTACTAAATAGACTGCGGCCTAAATTTAAACAACTTACGTACAGGTCAATTGACATTTTCCTTTCAGTAAGAAATAAAAGATTGGCGTAATACGCAATTTTTCACAAAATAGCTGACGTAATCATCGTTAATATCGACTTAACACGCAACGCTTGTGAATAATAATTTACAGTTACTTCACAATAGATAAGAAACTGGATGTCGGTATATTGTGTCAATACTAATGTTTCCACTATACATAAAAAAAAACATTGCATACAGTAGTATGCAATGTATGTAGTTTTCTACCTTAAACAAAAATGATGATTTAATAAACTGCAAAGGAATGTATGATAACTTAACTTACACCAATTTAATAGTTAAGTAGAAGGCAAAAATACCAGATATTTAAAATATAATATGAATGTAACTTAACTATAATGATTTTTAATTTTATGCAATATTAAAATATTTAGCTTTAGCTGATAAATGAATAGCTGAAAATAGGGAATTTATTTAGAAAATTTTGTAGATATATAATTTAGCATGAAAACATTTTTCAGAGAATTATATTGTCTATATCGGAAATCGAATTAAGGTAGTCCTGTAAGAAGTAGATACGTTTATATAACTTATAGAGTCTAATAGAGGTAGGTACACGTAACTTTGTTTTGTTGATATCACAATATTACAAAAAGTTAATAGAGATTATATAATTAATCACTTCCTTTGTCATATAACATGAGTACATAAAGGTAAAGAAGCTTATCCAACAGTGTAACTGACAGAACGGCTGCAAGAATATCTTTAAAAGTAAACTAGGTTTTTTCAGCATTGAATTTATGAGTTGTAGACTAGGTTTAAATTTCTAAAGGCTTCAAGGGAGCTGAGCTATCGACTCCTGTCCGGTTAACCTTCACAAGAAGATCAACAACACAATGCAACAAAGCAACGTAAAAATCATACGGAAACTTTGGTTGATTTTTAAATTCTCTAATAAACAAAACGATAAGAATAAAGTATACACCAAGTGGTTAGATGCCACAGTTGATTTCGCTCCAGTCTCACGTTTGTTTCGGCTCGGTTAAAAACTTAAACAGCCACATAGGTGAAAGTTCGAAGAATAAACCACATATATTTAGGGTTGTCACGAAGCATTTTGATAAACAGTAAGTCGTTTTAATAATAACATTATTTTCTTAACTTCACAACGTATATTAATTTTAAGAAAAAATAACGCGACGGCTTCATTAATTATTATGCTTCTTTGACAGTTGACGATGTAACAGATTTTTTTTTAAAAGCTACAAGGATGCATAGAAATTTAAACTCTCGTCTATTATTTTTATTGTACCTTTTAAATAGATTAATCAAATTCAATCGATAAATATCAAAAGGTTGTAAAGTATAGGAATATTAAATGTTGAAAAATACTTCCTAAAGTTATTATATGATAATGAAACTGTCAATATTTCAACTTTCTCTTAGTAATTAACTCGTCACACAAGCGGAGAGTAGATTATAAACAAATTAAAATGCCGATATAAATCTGCGCGTGCACTTGCATCTCGCGCCGATCAAGGAAATGCGTTAAAGATGCTATTGTTGATGACTGTTTATGCAATTAAAAATAATTGCCGCATGTATAGAAGATATATAACGCTAACTATATAATAACAATAACAATTCCGTAAAAAATAGTAAAAGTGAAGTATGATGAGCCATACTTTTTATGCTAATCGTATCATATTGTATTTTGAACAATTTATCCCAACATTCATCCATTCATTGGCTTGGGAAAGTCCATTCAAGATGGTTGATAAGAAAAATACATATTACTTTAGGTACGTAATATTAGTATATAAAAATAATAGTAATTCATAAATTGAGTGGCAAAATGCGTATTTGTTGTGTCCATAACAAATCTTAAATTGTTTAGAACAATTTAATGTATTCATATTGTCTAAATATAAAGTATATGACGGATCTCTCGGCCCAGAGTTGTATTAAAACAGTGACGTCCGTATTCCGGACGTCATTATTATTGTAGTGATGCATAACTTAGGTAATTGGAAATGATAATTTTCTTTTATATCACAATTATATTGAGAATAGTTTACAGTAGATCATTTCACAATAAACTAGTTCACTCTCTAGAACTAGCGAGCGAATGGTACGCTAGGGTATGTGACTTCTGCGTGTAGTGGGCGGCTTTTTATACGTTGGTGGTGGGACAGGCATAGTGTTCGTAGTTATTGAATTCATCGTTTCATTGAATTCATAAATTTCAGCAATGACGTAGTTCTTTCAATGTTGTTTTTGCGCCGATATATATATATCTTGCAAGTCTTGAAATTACCTATTGGACTATTGATATTTATTAAAGTTTACTTCAGATCTTAGAAAAACCTATCAGTATAGGAACATTTTGAGGTTGAATTAGCATAGCCATAGTAAAGACTAACCAGATTTATAAAATATATCTAATGATTTAATGAGAAAGTCCAAAAATCACTGCCAAAACAATTGCTGCAAGACACAAGAGTCTTGCAGGCTTTGTCTTGTTCTTGCTCAAGTCTTACACGGTCAGTCTTGGTCTTACTAAAATTAGGCGATCTTGGTCTTGCATTTGGGCAACACTAATATATATGGCTCTACGACGTTCTTGAAGATTGAAAGAGGGCTAAAGTAAGACGTGGCTACTTGACAGCCAGATTTGTCTCGGTATTTCTTCACAAACACAGACAACCCAGTTAAAATTTATAATTGATCTTATAATATTAAAGTTGTTTGAGAAGAAAATATTAATGTGAACGATGAAATAAATCTTTATCAGATGATGAAAAGTATATTATAATATAGGTATACAATGATATATTTTACAAACAATTCTTTATACCTTGGTATTGCAATCGCAACTAAGTTAACATTCGTTTATTCCGTCTATAAATTAATAATTTTTTCTGTTCTAACTGTAGTATTTAATAAAATTCTTTACTTTTTAGAGTACAGAAAACCTTTAATGTAAAATATTCCAATTTACGACTCTATTAAAATAAATATAAAATATCAGTTAAAATGATTATTATTGATATATTGTGAACATAATAATTTAAAATTGTACCATTTTAAAACAACAATTATTGTCAAATTGGACCGAATATACGCGTGTTATAACGTGTAAAGTAGTATGTACCACAATTAATTTAATTGCTTTATGATTAATTGTGTGTGATAAATTTATGATCAATTGACTTAATAACTGGTTTCAAGTACGTATTAAAACAGAAGAGTACTAAAAATCGATGTTTTTCAACATTTTACTACATGCTAAATGAAAGTCAATATAATTATAGCTTAGATTTGCTCAATATATCTACTGTTTTTAATAATTAATTAATTTAATAACTAATTTATCTTTACTATAAGGATTTATATAATATTCAAACATATTGAAACATCAATCATACCCAATTATATTATGTACCAAAAATATTATAAATGTAATAATACAATCATGTAAAATGTATAATGTATTTATAAATAATATCATATGAACATAAAATGTCAAATTTTAACAACATAAAAGGTTATATACCTGCATAAATGTGGTCTCTTGGGGGAAGGTTTTTATAAGTGCCTCAAAGGTTAATGCTCTACTTCCTATCAGAAACATAGTAACTTGATAATGTCGACCCTTGTTAAAGCGATAGAATGAAGCTCTATTTTAGAATTATATTCATGTCGTCTCACATTAAAAAAACATTAAGTAAGGGCATAGATGTTCGATATATATATATATCAAACACATAACTCATAACCTTTAGAGCTAGAAAATCATTGGCAATAAATTGCTGCCTACACGTTAAAATGAGACATCAAAGAACAATAGAGAAAGTTAGGAAAACATTGAAAAGTGACCTAAAACATTTAATTTGTATACTAAGTAGTTGGATGTGAATTAAATAGATACTTTAAGGACAAATAGTTTCTAATAACAGGATACATAGATTATATTATAGAAAAGGACACAATATAGAAATAATTTCAATAAAACAAGATCTATTTTACTTGTAATAATAACCCCATTTGATTTTAGTTATAATTTCATAATATAACTTTTGTAGTTACAAACTGTACTATTAAAAACTATCAAAATATTGCTGTTTAATTTGCCTATAAAATATTTTTTTAGGCTTTTCCTATTCCTATAGATACAATAGGGAATTGGTTTTGAGAATTATCTGAAATAAAAGAACAATTGTTGCTAGAAGTCAATGAAGTTTTCTGGATTTATGGTCCCTTTTTTTAACAAAAAACAGCACTTACTCAGCTTGGTTCCAAGTTATTTTAGATAAATCAGAATTCAGTTCCTATTTGAATTAAACATTGAATTTAAAATAGTCATTAAATTTTTTTTATAAAAACTAACTAGTATATAAAGAAATAAATTGTGACTTAAAGCATTTTTAAGCAATCTAATTTAATTAATTTAATGCTAATTTCATGTGCATTAGTTTCTTTTACATCTGTTTTTCTTATTAACAAAGATGTTTTTTGGAAACAAAGAATGATTTTTAAATTAAAATTACACCACAATCTCCTACTACAGTTGGAGGTTGATTTTTATGTATGAAAATAATATTCTACTGATTAAATGTCATATCATAAAAGTACATATATCCATAATACATAGATACAATGATAGTGTTCAGTATCAAGTTTTTTATCCAGAATGTCTTAATTTTCTTAGGATGTCATAATTGATTATAAATAATTGACGAGGTAAGCTTTGATAATGTAGACATTTAAATAGTAATCGTAGATGTATCCTCAAACAATTAAACTGTTAAATTCAATTAAGACCACAAGATAAAATCTTAGAGTTATTATTAACTTAAATCTATTATAAATATGATGTTTATGTTATAAAAAACTTACCTTAAATTTAGCTTCAAAATTTGGTCTCCTAATCTATAAACAGTTTAATATTAGCGGAAGCTCAATATTATGCACTCATATAGAAATACTTTAATTTACACTCAACTTAATTATAAAAGCAATAAAAATTATAAAAAATTCAAGAAATGATATTATTCTGTTAACGACCGACCACAACCACAAAATTTTAATCGTATAGAACACTCGAACAATCGAAACACGCGCTTATTTAATCGTGATATAAACTAAATAAAAAAAACGATTAATATGTATGTCAGAATTAGTGTTACTAGCCATAAATTATAAATCTTGCCCAGCTAATGTTAGTCGTTTGAAAGCTAACAAATCCTGTCGTACTAATAAATATCTACATAACATCATCAAAAAATATATGTATTATTCTACGTTAATTTTCTTATGATGTGGTTATACGTAAGTTTTGTTAACATTAAACCGGGAAAAAGTAAATAGCAGCATTGATATCTTGAAGATAATTATTGTATGGATGTGAAAATTGAATATAGCAGTATTGTTCTGTGCCCTGTAAAATTCTTAAAGAATGTATATGTATGAAAAATAAAAATTGTTTTAGATTTACTAATTATTAGATTATTATTGTTCAATAATGAGCACTCATTGGAAAGTTGAAATTGAAAAGAGATACAGACATTTCCTCTGCATCGAGTGATGAATATCGTAGTACGATTATCAGATACGTGAGTCTATTTGTAAATAAACTGGAGTGAAAGAATGGTGTTATATTCATATTATATATTGAAATTTTATTTAAATCAATTTTTTGTATTATATAACCACCAGGAGTAATTTTTTAAAAAAATGGAGCCAGATTCAACTACATTTGATGCAGATAATTCATCGACATCTAAAAATGAGACATTTCCCTTTAGTACAGGCCCATGGTGAGTATTTTTGTGATAAAGTTCTTTGTTGATTCATTAACTAAAAGTTTTACCAACTTCATTACAGTTATTTTATTCAAGTTAAGTTATTCAAGAAAGGAAGTATAGTTAAATGTTTCAGCAATCTATCTTTGTATATGGAGTTGGTGAAGGACTCTGGCCAAGGTCTAGTTGAGATGCAAGTTATTGAACGGCTCCAGGCGTTTGGTTTGCTTCCAATGTTGATGGAATGTCCTCAAAGTGATCCTACTTGTGAAGTTGTGTGTAAGACGGCTAGAGTTATTGATAGGTAAATTAGTATTAGTTACATTCATGCTTAGATACTATTTAATTTATGAATTCTGTAGAAAAATATGATATCTTTTTATAACTGTATTGGGAAGTTAAGTTAATTAGATTACTACTTCATCAGTGTTATGTTATTCTAATTATAAGTATATTTTAATAAATAATATATACTATATTATGTTTTACAGAGTACAATGGGTGTGCAAGTCATGCAAAAAGAGACAACCTATCAGATCTGGATCATTCTTTCTCAAACTACAATGCTCTATAGTTCAAGTTCTGCAGATGATATTAGCATGGTGTGAGGATGCAGATATTAATGTTGCTGCTGAATACTTTGGTATTTTTTATATTAGCTTAATTCTATTACATTATAAAAAATCTACATATGTTTTTTATGAAACTCAGTTACTAATTACAAAGAGTTTTTTTATAAATAATATATTATATATTTATTAATATTATTTACCTGTCCAAAAAAATAATTGGATTTAATATGCTCTTCAATATATTAAAACTTGTTTCAAAGAAATATGAATCTTTATTGGCAAATTAGATGTTTCCAATATAAATATAAGTTCAGTATAAAATTTAAAAAAGACTATATTTTTGTACCTCCATGTAAATTTTGAGGTAATAATGAAATATGGCTGAGCTTTGACATTCAAAAACAGAGGCCTATTAATAATAATAATATAATATATAAAATAATAATATATAATATAAATTAAAATATATATTGTAACTGATTGTATTCTTTTTCTAATATTATATTTTTTAAATAAAACAAATCTAGAATCAATTTTCTTGTAAGTTTACTGGTATAATATTTAAATTTGTGTAATATGTTCCATGCTACCTTATATAGAAAAATTATGGTAAGTTTACATTTCAGTCACTAATTAATGCTATCAGTAGTAATTATATTTTTTTTTGGGTCAATCAGTGGTTTTGATTTTTTTACATATTTTATAGCTGATGATACCTTGTAATCCCATAATAAATACCAAATCCAACGGCCAATTTATATATTTTAAGATCATTAGCTGGTCATATATTAATTTAATATACATATTAATTATTTTATAGATGTGAAGCCACGTGTTGCAATAACAATTTATGAAAAACTGGATGAGATGGCAGCCGCTGAAATAACTGTCAGTAAATTAGGAGGCCAAGAAAGCGTTGTACTCACTGAGATGTATCCAGAATGCCTTAATAGACTTTCGCCAGACACTACAGATCAGCCTCACATCCATCCCATTCTTATGCTTGCTGATACCAAGGTGATTTAAATTTTTTCACGTGATAAATTAATCTTCATAACATCATAAGTAATTTTCTAGATATAAATACGAAATAAATATTATCCTTTAAGCTGCTTAGCATTTTAGTCTTTTGGAAAAGAATTCTTTCGCATTTTCTAATATTCATAGAATTCTGTTACAATTGCGTGTCATAGCTAATTAAAAATTTATGTATGTTGATTTTCAGCATGTTCCAACACAGTACAGATTACACGTCATGAAGGATCATTTAAAAAAAAAGCCAAATAATCCTAATACAGAGGTAGGACTAGCAAATAATTACATTATTTTTCCAATTACATACATAATAAAGAATGTTATACTATTTTCATTAACTCAATCTTAGTCATCTTGTTTTTACTAACCACATTAAGATTATTTTAGTGTAATTAACTACGTATATATCGTCATATAGGAACGTTCGCAATTTCAGTACATAAGCTCAGAAGTACAGCAGATGCTAGAAAAAATAATAGAGCCAGGCTCGTTTCTAGTGAGTGGGTCAACTTTGTCCCCTTTGGAGAGCGCGCACGCACTATCACAACTTACGCAGCACTGTGACGTTGAAATGCAGCGATTCTGTGAGTAATCGGCAAGCATAGAACAGCCAGAATTCTTAAGAATACGCTTATTTAATTATAACATTTGCCCGAAGCTAAAGTTATTGCCGTGTTCCGCTTGTTATAGTCAATAGAGACGGGCGTATTTTATATGGAATATTAGTAATACAATGGAATCTCGACAACTCGAACCTAGTTTATTCGGAATCCTCATTAAGGCGAAATAATGCTATACCATACCACTGAATCTAAATAACATGATAGTTTAACAAAATATTATTTCCCTACGAGGCGTGGATAAGAATATTTATTCTCTGTAAGTCGAATTTGAAAAAAAATACTCTGTAAGTTGGAGTTAGTGAAATATTGTGGCGCCTTACTTGGACTTCTCCGAAATCATAGTAATAAAATTGGTTTGAATTATGTCGTGGTGATCGTGTCCCACTCCCGGCCGAAATCCGTTTAGTTTTTTCTAGTGCAATTAAATTTATACAAATAACAAGTCGAAAAATATTCTTATAAATCGCATCTTAATAAGTCAAAGTTTTAGAAAATAAATGCTATGCCTCTCGAAATACTTGTTAACTCGAAAACTCATTAACTCAATTTTTTAAACATTTCCCTTGTCATTCGAGTTATCAAGATCCCACCGTTAAATAATATGTTATAAAATACAATTTCAGTAACGAATCGCATATGGACTCAAGCATTATCTCTATGCAACGCATCACGAGACCTATGTAAAGGACTGCCTCAGTTTCTCTGCGCAGCACAACTGCAGCGATATCTCGACGTTTCACTTTACCGTTTACGTTACAACGATGGATTTTTTGAGCATATGCTTAATATTATTGCTGAAAGATTTACGGAGAAGTTCGACGTTTCGATGGAGGAATAGACCTTTTTTTATTATACGAAACATAGCTTGCCCTTATAAACGTAAAATGTTCAAGCAAAAAATGTTTGTAAACAATGTCACATGATTCTTTGAACTGTGATATTGAACGTTATCTATAAATAAGAAATTAAACACTCAATATGTAATTTGTATAAGGGACAAATCAAAACTTGTTAAAAAAAATATAGTTTGAACAAAAAATATTTAATATTCTATTTGCTACATTCTAACTTAATAATGATCAATGATACATGTATAATGTTTTTACACTGCTGCTTTAGATGCTGCGAGTCTTCCATACTGCAATTACACGTGTCTTAGTTAAGTAAATTTAGATATTAAATTGGATTTAAAATACAATTCAAATTTACAATAACTGACTTAGGCAAATGAAAACATATACATTCGAACCTGGATAAGTGTTAAAGGGAGCACAATTCATTCTCGCTCATAGAGGTTACTGTTTCTCGCAAATAGAGGTTTTGGGAGCTTAATATAACGGGTCCTGGCTATTATTATTGGTTTGACAGTACATCATTCTGTGTTCCTTAATTATTTCGTAAATGACAGGATTTTAAATCATTGGATAGATAGCTTAGATTACATTTTTAAGCCGCGATTTCTTATGATTAAGTAAGTCTAATGATATTCTTAGAGATATAATGTTTTTCTCGTAATATTGCAGAAAGTATTTTGTTTATCCTGCGCTACATCATAAATACCTAGTATATTTAGTTTTATTTTGAAGAAAGTTAGATTTGTTTGATTTTTTATTTTATAATATATATAACTGTCATGTGCATTATTTCCAATTATTGTCTTCCATTCACGTGCCTTAAAAGATATTATATTATGATATTATTTTAGTTGTTTCTTACTTTATTTCGTTATTTTTATAAGTGTATGTCAATAGCTATATTGAATTTTGTTTAGTTTAAGTTAAAGCATAAATTGTGATGTAAAAATTGCACTGTAATGTTTAAAATAGTATTATTGTGTTTCCAAGTTACTTAGTAAGAGTGTACTTATACACTCTTACTTATTATATCTCTTACTTACCTACTTATTATATATATCTTATAGAAATTGGTCTTAACCAGTTTCTATTTTTATTGACAATGAAGATTATAAATAAAACTCCGAACTTATTTGTATTTTAAAATTATTTTAAGTTAGCATTAGTCAAAGTATTTCATTCATCATGTGTTTAATATGAACATTAAAATATTAAAACTTTCCATGTGGGTTAATAAATATATTTTCATTGTATTTTTTTTATATTTTTTTTATTTTACTGTATTTGCTTTTATTAATTAACAATAATATGAAATACGGTAACTACTATATAACTCTTTATTTACGGTTAATTTAATTTGTTAAAAAATGTAAGATTATTAACTAAATACTAGAGTAGACAGGAAACTTTCCATGAGAGGAATAACAAACAGCTTTAGAAAGTTGAGTAGAGCAAACATTATGCAAATTTGCACAAGTCGGTCACTCGAACTTGCCTCAAGCAAGTTCAAGGCTCTTTTTTTAACTTTTTGACATGATTTTCCAAGCACCATTGGTATTATTCGTTGAGAAATTTATAATTACTCTGGACTGTGGCGCGTAGAAGAAAGAGACTCTTTATTTTCAAGTTTTACAGTCGACGAAATCGTCCTCAGCTTTAACTTTTGTTTTATAAAAATCATATCTACATATATGTAGTATTAAGGGTGAAACAGAACTCAAGAGCACTTTGATGTCTTAATAAAAGCGGTAGATAACTACTATTTTCTTAAGATTCGCTTAAATAGTCATGATCTTTAAAATGTCAAGCACCGCTTTCTTACCGTTTATCGGAAGATACAGTTACTTTTAAGTGCAAGCGCATCACAACAGGTTCACCTCAATCTGTGCCAACCGGCTGTTTTAATTAAAAATGCCTTCATCAAATCAAATAGCTGTATGCTGTACCACTTATTATTATAATATCGTATATCGATTGATTAATTACATTTTTATTTTTTCTATCGAATTAGTATGTAGATATTAATAATGTTTATATGTAATTATGTTTATATGTATAATAGTGAATGTACTGTCTATTAATATCCGGTACCGGATTTTATCATCCGGTTTTTCATTTCTTTCTATTTCATCATAATACATGAAACTAATATAAAGTTGCTCCTGTAAGGTTATTGCGGACTTGAAGTCGTTCATCTGAAGGTGCGTACAGTTTTATAATAAACTTGATAAAGCGGTAACAGCTGACCGAAGGAAAATTCAAAAATGTAGTTAGTAGTAGGTGAGGCATACTATAGCGTAACTGTTTACCTACAATGCAAAGTTGCCTGGAATCTAATGCCTGTATCCGTAACTCAACCTCATAACAATTGTATAACTATACCTAAGAACTAATTATTACATTACATTCTAATTTGAAAAAAAAAATACAACAGAAATTCTTGCCGATTCTTCTCTGTTAATTTATTTCTGAATCGGTGGTACGTTCAGAACTTCATAGAAACCAAATTGAATATAAATATTTGAGTTTGATAATTAATCCCGTACAACTACTGACGTAGGTAAATATAATACCTACGTTGAAAATATGGCTATTTGCATAAACTGACTTCAGTTTAACTTTCTTTACCTAATGGACATAAATTGTTTCTTTCATTTGACTGTCGTTGAACCTCGAAAGATAAAGTAAGGCTTAAAGGTTGAAATAATAGCAGCATAGTTGATTCTAGCTCAGGAACGGGTGTTCAATAGCTCCGGTGCCGGTGTCTTTACCGCTATCTCGGTGAATAAATAAAGATGCAGTGAAGAGAGGTGTCAAAGTGGGTCCCGCTCGGCTCAGTGCTAGCGCAGACACTTGCCGAGATGGTCAACTACAAGAGGGTCGTGTGTGACGTCGCCGTGCTCGTGGCGCTCTTCGTTTGGGTCGGTGCGGCACCCACTCTGGAATGCGAAAAGTCTGACAAGCACTTTGACCAACGTCAAAATGGTACAGAGAACTATCGGCTCAATATCGATGGAGTTGTCATAGCAGTTGCTCCTGCTGAATCCTTCCTAGCTGCAGCCTCTGACATCGACCTCAGCGACCTCCTTGACATAGAAGACTTCAATGAACCACAGAAACCTAAGCCTCCGAATAAGCCGCTCATTCCGAAGCCCGATGACGCTGAAAAGCCTGAAGATAAACCAGATGCACCACCCAATCTCAGTGATGTCTCTCTTAATGAAGTAAAGCTACAAAAGAAGGATGCTTCTCAGCGAAACAAAGACAAAACTCAAAGGTATCTAATCTTAAACCGTATTAAAATACAATAAGTTATCTAGTTTTATGGTAAATTCACGCTTTGGTTATGTTGCAAGCTTTTTGCGCTGCTTAAGAGGTATATGTATAGCTTACTGAGCCTCCGATAACCTCAGCGAATCATTGCAAATACTATTGCACACTGTTATAATTTCCATCAAATTTAAAGCTTTCGAAAACTCCGTATTTCAACACAGAGTTTTATAATTATAATACATATTTTTGGTATTTTTCTATTATTTAAATAAATTATTTTAATTATCATGTATAAGTCAATAATTAACCTGCTCTTTTGTTTCAGACTGAAATATCGTTTGGCCAATATTTTGTTGCCTCTACTACGTAAGAATCGTCATCACTAATGATCGTTGTTTAGATTATGCGATTATGTTATAGCTTGTAAGACATGAATTTCGAGTGATATACTAAAAATGCATTTATTAGTTTTAAGCAATTAATATTTAAGTGTGTACCTACATGAACTGTTTTGTTGAAATAAAAATAATGAATTCTTATTGAAAAATCCCTATATATTGTTTTATTAATAATAATCTTGAACATTATTTAAAAAAATTGTCTCCTGTTTTAAAATATACACCGTACGTTATTCGTCATATATAAATAAATAATGAAAATAAAAACCTTAAAGGTTTTTTAACGGACCTTCATTTAGTAATGAGTATAATTGAAAAGAGGAATTAAATGCTAGTGCATTTAATTCCTCTTTTCAATTATATCTTTGGCATAGAGATTAAATTTGAAGTGTTTGTGATTTATTTACAATTTATTTTCGATAATATTGTAATTTTTCTAATTAAATTGATTTAATACCATCTTTCTCATAGGTAGATAATCATGTCTTCACGTACCTAAATGAAAAACGACAAAGATGAAAGTTTTTATAAAATTATACTGTATATTTCATCGAGAATAGGTAACGGTACTAGCTTTTTCACTGCACTTCAGAGCAAAAGCTTTTCCACAAAAAGTTAATTGCCATATAGACGGAGGTTTTTATATATCTCTTCATAGAATCGACGTGTCAATGGAGAAACGTCTGTACAAACGAATCCAATAATTTGTTGATTAAACGCGGTAAGGCGAAAACCGTGTATTAGATTGTTTTTTTATATTTATTATTGCTATATGCTTTTTAAATTATGAAATTTAATGGGAAAATAAATACATCTATGATACCTACACTTAAATAAACTAGATATTAAAAACGAGCTTAAAAAGACACGAAAGTTCTTTATTTGATTTTATATTTTATTTTATAAAATCTTTATTAGAAAAACAATCATGAAGAAAGTTTCTATTTGATGTAAAAGCAAGGACTATAATGCAACACAATATTAAATTATATTATTAATTTAAAATCTGACATTCTTGTCAGTGTTTGTAGAAATACTCCTGCGAAACGGCTTAATTGATTCTATTAAAACTTTGTATGTATTTTTAGTAGGTTCTTGAATTTAACGTTAACAAATTTTATAATCCTAAACGATAAGTATGGTCCTGCTCAAAACTTTTATTTTTATGATTTGGTACTACAAACTTAAATTTTCATACTGCTACCACCAATCTGTGCTTGTAATAATCGTAGTGCCATTATAAGACAAATAAATATGTGTGGCATCAGTTAGCAGTATTATAATATCTCTTGTAACTTAAGCTTGATTGAAAGAGCCTAAATCTGATAAATATTTATACGGTTGGGTATGTAAGGGACATGAGCAAAGGAATGCAAAAAAAGATGAACTTTCTACAATTATGCATTTTTAATGTTTAGATATTATAAAGACAGATGAGTCGAATCATCTTATACAGTACTTTTTTAACATCATCATTATTATCATTTTTATTCTTATTAAACTCACATTTATTCATCTATCTTAATACTTGTTAAAGATTATTATTGATTTCTTCCTGTTAAACAAGAAAATGTAATTGCGCCTAAACCAGCTTCCAAGTATAGTATAACGGTAATGGAAACTGCATTTAAGATAACAGGATATTGCGTTTGTCTATAAATGATAGATTAAATAATTTTTTTCTAATATTTGTCACTCGCTAGATTTCAAGCTTTTTCCGCGTAAACCTATCTAACAATAGGCATTTTGTAAATTCAGTTTTGCAATTAAATTAAAAATTATTAACAAAAGTATTTATTTGGTGACGCACAATCGTGAACATTTAGAAATAGTTTGATGCGTTCATTGTTACTCGATTATCGTACACAATGGCCTTACATAGTGTCAAAGGCCATCAGTGATCTTGATATGGCTTCGTCACATACTTTTTGATCGAGTTCCTTCACAAACACGTGTGTGAAGTAGAATATAGTATATAATCAATGTGTTTATACCGGACCTCTCTCTGGTACTTAAGTGATAGTTATAAGCTAAATACATAGTGAAGAGCGCGTTCGCACATCGAAAACCGTTACTGCTCTCATTCGCGACTGGTTCACTAGTGGACGGTAAAAGCATCGCGGGAGATGTTTACGCGCAGTCCATCCGAAGGAAGTGTCATGATTGCACGCACCATGCTCTTAATCCTTGCATTCGTTTCGCTGGCGGTCGCCGCACCTGCAACCTACGACCAACGTCAAGATGGGCAGTTTAACGTGCAAGCGGACGTCCAAAATGTTGTACTTCTCGTTGCGATCCCTCAAAAGATACCCAGCAACCTATTAGATTTAAGTTGGTTGAAGAACGCGAAGCAAAGTAACGACGATATTCAGGAGAGAGCTGATGTTCACGTAATGGAAGCGTTTGTTGAGCCGAGTACTCCTTATCAGGTCGAAATCGGCACGGAAGGTGAAAGAAAAGTGACGGGCGACGGTCGTCACGCAGAAGTGCTCATCGCCGGCCGGAAACCAATCGAAGCTGAGGAGCAAGATGTGGACAAGAATGAGTATAGGTTGATTGGAGCGATGGAACAGTGTGGGCCTGATAGAATGAGAGATCCTGTGACACTCATGTGTATTGCTATTCCACAAACGAAAGCAACCAGAGCCCCTGAAGCTATCTCATCTTAAACCTGGTTAATTTTTAAAGTATTTGTAAAATAATAATTGTAATTTTAAGTAAAATTATTCCAAAAGTCTGCACTTTATTTTTTATCTGTCTATCTTCATCGTATCTATGAATAACAAACGTTATGCATTCTATCACGTAAGTACTGAACTTGCGTTTAAAATATAGTTATATTTCATTTGAAAATAAATAATTCATAGTATAAGACACAATTTGTATCAGAATTGTGTATTATGTAAATTCTACAAGTGAATAATACCTATAATCATGATAAACTATATAATATACCAATACCTTCTTAAAATATTTGATAGTTAATATTTTTAAATAGGTATGCTAAAGTAGGTAGGCAGCTGCGTAAGTAATTTATTTATGTAATAAACTTTTAAAATAACAATATTATATTACATTTTCTTCTTAATGTGAAAGTATTAAAACGTTATTGATTCTTAATTTATTAAATTTAATGTAAAATATTTATTTTAATGCTATTTATAAACTATTTCATAATCACGCTAATAATTTTCAGTGTAGACGAATAAAATATGTTCGCTACATATTATATCAACGCCTGAAAAAAGGGGATAATAGGTGAGTTAATTGCCAAAATATAAAGTCAAAGATTATAATTCCGTCGATAATAGATATAAACTTAATAAGCTTATAAGTAGATATAACTTTTTGTTATTTGAATATACAAATATACACATTATTACGAAATAAATAGTTTTAATGAAAAACTTTGTAATGTAAAAACGCTCGGTCTACTCTTGTTTTACTCTGTTTTCACGATTTTTATTTTTTAGCATAACATTTTATTAGATTTACATATTATTTACCGACAAATCTTTGAAATAAATATGCCTTAGTAAACTATTGAGATATTGCCTTTTACTTGGGATCAATGAAGATAAACGATAAGATGGGCTTCATAAAATTGATATTGTTTGAAAACAAAATATATAGCCACCCATTGATAAAAAATATATCAGTCCAATTCGCGTTTTATATTGTTATGTTTGCTATTCTTATATCTTTTCAAAATGACTAACAAGTTGTATCCTTACGAAATTAAAGACTTGAAGACACCAGATCAAACTCCACAGGACAAAAATGGTAAAAAATTGTATTATATTAGGATTATTTTATAATTAGTCGACGATATTACATGAATAAAACAGTTAATGAGGATATTGTAAATAAATTGTATGTCTAACAATTTAAAGTGCTTGTCAGCGTCGGACCAAAGAATTACGTTTTCGCGGCGGAGTTCAGAGAATTTGCGCTTCAAATCTACAACATGGAAGTGAGGCCGAGCGATGTTTTCGTATTCAGTTATCCAAGATCAGGTACTTTATCACATTTTACAATGTAAGTTTAATAGAATATAACAAAATTAAGTAACAAATGCGTTCTGGGATACACAAGCTTTGTATAACTGTAGATATAAAGACGTTATCAAAAATTTCTGTATAGTATCTATGTTTAAAATGAAATTATAACTCTTGATTTCAATCGTAGTCGTTGCGGATTATCATTTATCAAAAATATATAGAGGTATACATAACATGTGTTAATGGAGCATAATTCATTCATTTTAACTTTATACATTTTTTTTATATAAATATAGTTTTAATATTTATATTTCAGGAACTACATGGACTCAAGAGTTAGTGTGGTTAGTAGCGAATGACTTAGACTACGAAAGAGCGCTGAAAATACCACTCCCGGAAAGATATCCATTTTTAGAGTATGTTTTTGTCTTAAATAATGCCCTAACAAAACTACAATTATATGTGATTTCTACGACGTCATTAAAATATATATTTTAACTTTATGTTTTTTTAAGGATTACTATCAGATCTTGACACAACTTTTATGTGTCTGTCTGTGTACTTGAGGTATCATAGCTCCAAAACAGCTGATTCCTACTGTATAGTTGAGGAACTATTCTTAACTACATTTTGTTAAATCTGTTTCTCTTTAAGCCGAAATTATTAAATCTATTTTCATAACCAATTATTATACGAATATTTCTGATTTAAAAATCTATTATTTCATCGGAATCGCTGTGCAGTATAAAGGCCCGCGTCCACTAAGAGCGCCGAAACGGACCGACTCGACCTCGCGTCTCGCGAGTGGTTTCATAAGCGAATTTCTTCGCCGATGCGATTCGATTCGCCTTTAATGGGAGTTAGTCTTAAGAGTCATACATAGTGAAACATACATGTCTTATCATTTTAAGTGTATACTTTACCAACAATTGTATGGAGGTATAAATTATGTCTTCAAAAAATTATTTATTTCAGAATGTCTATGTTCTTCGATGATTCATTAAAACAAATAATTTTAGAAAATAATAAAGGAGATGAGGCAAGATTTAAAAATGCACAGGCTCTTATTAAGTCTGGAATTGAGATGGCAAATGAGATGCCATCCCCTCGGTTCATAAAGACTCACCTTCCACTCTCCTTGTTACCACCAAATGCTCTTGAAGCTAAGATGCTGTATGTTGCAAGAGATCCTCGAGATGCTATTGTTTCATATTATCATTTAACTAATTCGATGAAACATGTCCCAGAAATTGATGGTTTTAAAAGCTTTTGGTTTCAAGTCATACATAACTACCGTAAGTTTTTTAGTAGTTTACACAATTTTTTTAATCTTACGGAACTATATAATTTAAGATAATAAAATAAAATTTAGTATAAGTTTTATTTTAAACATTATTTTATATTACATACCTACACATATATTTATATGTTTATTATATACTTAACAAATATAAGTAAATCATAAATGTTTATAACCATACATTTCAGAATCATGGTCACCGTATTTTGAGAACGTGAAGGAGGCTTGGGAAAAGCGGAACCATCCCAATATGCTCTTTTTATTCTATGAAGATATGAAAAGGGTAAAAATTTATATCCACGTAGTGGTCTGAATTTATAGAAGCTCTCCTCTCTATTATGACTATACTAACATTAAATTAATAAATAATTATAATAAACTAATTAAAGGGAACTATATTTTCAATTATTTTTATTATTTTTTAAGGATCTGACATCAACTGTGCTTCGTGTATGCGATTTTTTCGGCAAGAAATACAGCGACGAGCAAATATCTGGGCTATGTGATCACCTTAGTTTTGATAATTTCAAGAACAACCCTTCCGTCAATTATGACCTCATGAAGGAGCTTGGTTTAATGAAGGAAAACGAGCACTTCGTAAGAAAAGGTAAGCATTTAAATGGAGTATTCTTTACTTATGATTATTTCACTTTAAACAAATTTAGCTTAATTACGTAATTTCAATTTTTATTTAAGCGACTTTTTGATGAGAAATGTAAAAATGGAAAATCAATTTAAAAACACCTCATATAGTTACAAAAAAAAATCAATTAAGTTTTGTTTTATAACCTTACTTTAATTAACTTGCTTACTTTAAAATATAAATTGTAGGTACGACGGGTGGTTGGCGTGAGTACTTCGACAAGGAGATGATAGCAGTAACCGACAAATGGATAGAAGAAAACATGCGCGATACAGACCTACAATTTCCTAGCATGCAATAAAACTAAAGTCACCAAAATCCCGAATTTTATATATACAGTCTATGGTTTATTAAAGTTTAAAAAGTATGCATTTTATTTATTGAGAATATGCATTTCTCTTTATCTTTCCACCAATTTTTTTTTATAGTACAGCGGACGACGGAGCAGGTGGGTCACGTATATGCTAAGAGAACATCGCCTCCCATGGACAACCGCGCCACAGTCAGCGCATTGGTTGTGTTGCCGGCTTTTTACGCCACTTAAACGGCATTTTTAAGCGCCTCCGATATCCTTACTGACTTTGGGAAACACAGTAAAAGTACCGATTCACGTTGAATATTCTGTGAGCCCGTGGTATCACTTCGGACGAGCTGGCCCATTTAGTGAGTCCGCATATGCTTCAGCATGGCTCTCCAACGATGAAATATATATATATAATAGATGAAAATAAAAAATAATATTAAGACAATTTTATTATATAAAATATTAAGACAATTTATACATGTATAAAATTATGAAAGTCATAATTATGTATAACTTTATATCATCTGTGACGTCAGCTGATAATAAATATTGTTATGTCCACTTTAGTTACCTATCAGGTAAATATTTTGATCGAAATTATAGCTTGAAAAGCAGAAATATATAAAAATGAAAAATAAATATTGGAATCAATATTATAAAACGTTAGGTCGAGTCAGTTACAGTGCTTGTGAATAATCATTTACTTATAGGTTTTGAACGTTATACAAATATGGTCTTAAAGAATTTTCGTTCTCGCGAAAATTCTAAGGCTTGTAAAAGAGACTCTACGGTCTACCTCACGCGCGTTCTTGTTGTAAATTGACCTCGTGTGTTTGACGGAGCTCCTGAATACACAGTAATCAAGTTCTCAGCCGTGAAACCACATATGTATATGGTGAATTTATATTATTAACTTATTATTAATAAACCTGACATTTTAACGGAAAAATTATGTTCAATGTTCAAATTTGTTCGATGAAATTCCTAAATCCCAATTACATCAAATACGTCTTAACTAATTTAATACTGTAAAATGAGGTTTAAAAGAGAAATGTTTGATAATATGAATAATGATTATGAGGGTAGTCATAATGTACTCATAATGAGGGTATACTCACAGAACGGTACCAAGACGTAAGACTTCTGTGTGGTCGCATTTTCAAACACTATTTTACATATAGTTAATTTTATTACTTATTACAATTATAAAGACATGGCAACCAAACAACGATAACTGAATTCCAATTACATGTTTAGGCGTCGCTTAACTAAGGTAAACATAAAAAATATATTGTTTTTGGAAAAAAATTGAACGTAATCATCTCATCATAATTACGGAATATTGGATTAAGATAATCTGCATCACATTGCAAGGTTCATCATCATCATCAGCCTATTCAAGTCCACTGCTGGACATAGGCCTCCCCCAAAGACGCCCACCTGTTGCGATCT
>DWCF01002189.1:0-25344 GCA_018230265.1 Delias oraia | reverse complement strand
TTTTTCTAACACTTTTCGAATGTTCCATAGTATTAACGAACTTAAAGAGAGATCTTTTTTTAATTTTAAATCATCTTTGTCTGCGCATTTCACACTACTGAATGACTGTAAAAGAAAAATTAGTACAATATTTTACGGATGAATTATAATATCGTTGTAACAAGTCATTTTGCTTGCTACTCAAGTAGTGTAAAGAGCCGACAACGCAACCAACGCGTGGATTACGGCCATCAGGTACCCATTTGCCCCGCTGCTCAATATTTCATAAAAATTGTTTTAAATTCATACCCAAGTTCAGTTTATATAATATTAATTTTGTTTCTCTCACAAAGTTACAATTTATGGTAAAAATATAGAATAAACAAATTTGATAAAGATGACTAACAAAATATTGTAACAATATTTTGCATTATTGTGCAAAAATATGTCGATATTTGTAAGGTATGTGTATATATAGATTATAACATTTAAAATTAATACATAGAAGAGATTAATGACAATAATATTATTAAATCTATGAAACGAAAGAATAGAAAATAGATTCTGTTTTATATTTATGTGGTACTTGAAACATTCAGTCTTCCTAGGAACTTTGTAGGTTTCAGAATGCATATTTCATGAAAAAAAGATTTTCTAAATAATAATATATACCTGGTTATCCATTTTGAATTGTACAAATAATTTTGTTCTGATTAGCGAGTTCACAAGTTTTATTCTATATTTTACATATTATCTGTCACACGCCTGCTTGGAGGAAGATTGCTTGTACTTTGACATTTGTCAACTGATTTTATACTGCTTTTTTTTTCATGACGTCAAAGAAGATTCTAGTGTAATCATTCTTTTAATACTCTCATAGCCGAATGGTTTTAAAAGTGTACCATGAAGCGATAGGTATCGGGTTCGAATCACAGTCTTGACAATTATAATTTAATTTATAATATATTCGGTCCCTGGAAGGGCTTGACAGTGGCTGGATGAGTGTCTTACAACTGTCGCACCCGTGGGCGGCCATGCTTAAGCATATGCTGACGCAATAATTGGACCGGCTCGTCCGAACTGATACCACGGGCTAACAGAACACTCAGCGTGAAATGGTACTTGTAATGTGTTTCGCAGAGATATTGAGGATATCGGAGTTCTTTAAAAGTGCCGCTTAAGCGGCGCATAAAGCCGGCAACACAACCAATGCGCGGACTGTGGCACTGTTGTGTTCTCTTACCTATACTTTGTTGTGTTACCTATACTTGGTTGTGTTCTCTTACCGGAGTCCCACCTGCTCCGTTCTCCGCCATAGAGTAAATATTTTTTTTTAATGAAAATTGCCGGAAGCTTTTTAAGTTAAGAGGTCTACCGCTCATGCACCCTTAGCTGCAGCAGGGAAACAAATACGTGGTCATGCTTTTATGGTTAGGTGCAATCGTTTTTTGGAAGTCCCAAGACTTTGGTATGCAAATAGCACTGAAGACAATTTGCTTCACAGAGTGAAAGTGATACTAATGCAATTTTTTATTCCAATGAAAGTTGAATGGCCAGAGAACCGCTGGGTGGTTTAGTGATAAATGTAATCACTACTCGCTGCTGGCCAGAACTTACAGCTTAACGTGGGCAGGAGGCGTACTCATGGGACTTACAATTTTGCAGCGACCAGCGCAAGTGCACCTCCTCTTTTTATAGTATCGCGGACAACGAAACTGGTGGGCATCCTATATGGTAAGAAAACACCGCCCAAGTACCGTTTCAAGTACAGCTACCATTTCACGCTAAGGTTTTTGTGAGCTTGTTGTCTTCTTCTAAATGTACTGAATACCTAGTTTGTGTAGCCTTGACATTGCGTGAGGATTCTGGGGCAGCTTCGTGGAGTACACATACGTACATATATAACAAAAGTAATGTCGCCCATATATATACCGTTAAACCGTGTACCTACTACGTTATTTTTTTAAACATTTTAATTGATTTCAAACCTGTTTGGACAATTTGTATCCGATTTTATCCGTTGAAATTCTTATGAAGGTTTTATGTGGTACAAATTTTGTTTCTATAGAGGATTATTAGTGTGGTGTACGGTTCCAGAAGTCTTTAATATTTGACCTCTTGTGTTAGATGACTAGTGCGAAACTCGTGGGCTTCATTTTTTTATATAATCGGTGGCTTTTAGGTATAGCTATATTCTTTAATTTTAGTTTTACGAGATATAAGTTGTGTTGCATATTACATGAATGCTAACTAACAAAATGTGTTATAAACATTCTAAAAAAAACTGGGACTAATAAACCTGTATGTGTGTATTCCTTGTAAAACATAAAAAAGGTTTATCAAACCGAAAGGTTAAATTGCCAATTTTTTAATACATTTTTCTTTAAAAAAATACAATATCACGTTAGGCGTTCCAATAAACCTCTTTTTCGACTTTTTGCAGTTTGGCAACAATGTTACCCGTAGGAGAGCACTAAGTAGGCCGGCTAGTCCAAAGTAATACCACGGGCTCACATCACCAGCCTGATAAAGTATTTATACGGAGTTTTTCTTACCATATAGGAGACCCACCTGATCCGTTGTCCGCTATACCTTAAAAAACATAATTCTTGAACACTAACTGACAATATTTGTTACAGTTAATAAAACCTCCAATTGGTAACCTCCTTTTCAATTTTCTGAATTTTGGTAATGGTGTTAAATCATTACAACTTAAAAGCTACAACCTTTATATGTATCTTCCTCAGTGTGAAAGAATTTTAAAAATCGCCCTGGCTGTAGCCAACTCGTGATCATTAAGCCCGACGTTACGTTTTCTAAGTGCGCATGATTCATCAGCTCAAGAAAAAAGCAAAGAGAAGGGACGATCGCCGGCCATGGCGCCACCATCCGGTTCCCACTGGTAACGGTCCCTTCCAAGTATAGGTATCTATTTTTAGCAGCTGCATACCAACATGGCGAATAAATCACCTTACGCATCTAACAATCTTAACGTATTAACAGTACGGATTGAATATAATGACTGGATTTTAGTGTTCTCCAGTTCTACATTAAAGCATACTGAAGCATATGCTGACGAAATAATTTGGCCGGCTCGCCAAGTGTGATACCACGGGCTCACAGAATACTCAGCGTGAAACGGTACTGGTATTGTGTTCCGCAGAGTGAGTGAGGATATCGAAGGCACTTAAAAATGCCGCTTCAGCCGCGTACAAAATCCGGCAACACAACCTATGCGCGGACTGCCGTGACGTGTCAGCTAGTTCCAAGTTAAACCACAGGCTCACATATTCAACGTGAAACGATAGTTGTACTTGAAATATGTATTCTATTATGTTTTTCTGAGTGAGTGAGGATATCAAATGACTTTTAAATACCGCTTAAGCGGCATAAAAAGCCAGCAACACAGCCAATCCTCGGATTTTGGTGCAGTTGATAATGGACGGCGGTGGACTCTTACTTTATATTAGATTCCATATGGTAATAATACCACCGCCTTCTCCGTTGTCAGCTATATCATAAAAAACATCAAAATGTGTACGGAGATTTTCTTATCGCTCTCTCAACAAGACACCATTTCACGAAGTTAATAATTCTTTTATAATTGACTTTCAATAATCTGATGTATACCAATATTACATTTAAAAATATTTGATTTTGACATTTGAGTGTTTTTTTCAAACTAGGACAGACGTAGTGAAATTAAATTTCAATTATAATTGTGGCTTTCGAAGTTTGGGCTCCGATTTTGTTAATAAATGCAGTGGTTTTGTCTTATGTATTGAGCATTTTTTTTTTAATGTTCTTTCATATTATTTCTTTTTATCGGAAATTGAAATCGGTCACTCTGTTCATATGATGCCATAACCGAGAAAAATAGGAATCTATTGTTAACAAGAAATATCATATAAGGGAGACATTTTTTTTAAATAGTAATATATTGAGATCACGTTAGATCTAAGACGGTGTTTTCCAATCTATGGTCCACTGACGTCCGGAGGTCCGCAAATATATTTATGGGGTTCAGCGACGTCATATGGATGATAAATAAGTATTAATAATAACTAAACTAAATACCTAATCCGATTTCTTTTTGCTGTTTATTTTATTAAGTGATTCGTTAAAACTGTTTGGGCCCGTGGCTAAACTAGGTTGGTTGGTAATCGGTGATCTAAGATATGTTTAGGATGTAAAATAATAGTTTTCTTGTTTATAGCAATGAACTCATAATAAATAAAATAACAGAAGAATTATTTATATAAAAATAAGCTTACTAGGTTATTACGAAGGAATTTAATTACTTTAAGTTATTACTTATATATTAAAAATACAATAAATTTATTTTATATTATTTTGGAATGTGCAATAATTTAATACATCTGGCAGCATAAATCAAATTGTTAATTATACATGTACATTCTATATAAACAATTAATCACATTGCAAAGGGATTTTTTCTTTAAATATTTTCAATTAAACATATGTAATTCATAAATAGTTAATGATATTTACTTGCGGTTGCTAGGCAACCTTCTGGAGCCATCACCTTGACAACCATCTCCGTTGCTTAGCAACGCGTATTGCGTCTTAGATCTTGGATCCGATTGTAGTTAACACCGTATATTTTGGTTTCTTTGTATATCTTCGAACGTATAGTATACTCGAATTTTTATGAACAAAATTCTTAAATACGGTAATGACCAAATAATATAAGACATGACGCGTTCGATGTTCCGATGGCGCCAAAAAAACGATCTTCTGATTGTAATATGTATTTTATTTTTATATAATGTGCTTATGTTTAATGTACAAAATATTGTAAACACAAGATAAAAGAATTAAGCCCAGCTAAGATTTTTAGCTGTTCTTGGATCTGGGCGTGTTCATGAACTGTCTGTAAGTTTATTTTTAATACGTAAAAATAAAACCTATTGCAGAATCTTTTATCATAAAATATTATTACTAACCATTTTTTAATGGTATAGCGGACAACGGAGCAGGCGGCTCACCTCTATGATAAGAGAACACCGCCGCCCGTGGACAACCATGCTTTTTTGTTGTTGCCTTTTTCTGGTGCTTTAGTGGTATAATTTCAAGGGCCCGTATAACCACCCGCACACAGTGAAGCCAAATGTTTACGAACATAAATTTTGAGAGCCTCGTAGCTAAGTGATTTAATAAGTCTATGACGAAGCGAGAGGTTTCGGGTTCGAATGCCGGTGCGGACAATTATAAATTATAATTAAATTTATATTATATTCGGTATCTGGAAGGGTCAAGCCCTTCAGTGGCCGGGTTAGTGTCTTAATACTATCGCACCCGTGAGAGAGCCATGCTGAAGTATATGATTACGCTCTAATTTGGCGGGCTTGTCCGAAGTGATTCCACGGGCTCAAAGAATGCTCAACGTGAAATGTTAGTTGTATTTAAAACGCTACTACGGTGTTTTGTTAAGTGAGTGAGGATATCGGAGACCCATAAAAATGCCACTTTCGTGGCCTTAAAAGCCGGCAACACAATGAATGCGCGGACTGTGTCGCGTTTGTTCATAGGCGTCGGTGTTCTCATACCATATATAAGACCCACCTACTCCGTTGTCCGCTGTACAATATATTTTTTTTAAAATACATACAAATATGATTATGATATTCATAACATCATCTCAGTTTGTGAGCAAATCAAGAAAGAGAAAAAACTTTTCAAAGTACCATTGAGCAGTGGAAAAAACCAAGACATGCTTGTACCTACATTATAACGGATCTTTGCTTCAATAATTTGTCCTCAATTGTCAAGTTAATCCGTTCAATGAATGTTCGACTTGTTTACGAACTGAATGTTCGGACTTGTAATGTTTGGCACTTCGTATTCCTGCTTCGTATAAGGATTGTGAAACACTATTTTTGAACCCTGAGGTAGGAGATGCAGCTTCGTCCGTTGGTACTCGCTGGGCCTCGTTCTAATCATCTGGGAGTCTCACCCGATGCGCCCATGATCGCGAGCTGCACCCAGCCACAGCCTGCCATTGAAACACCGTACTGTTTCTATGATGGGGTGCCCGAGGTCAGCCCGTAGGCTGAATTCTATTATCGACCCACTTTTGTTTAGACTATACTTTTTTTAATGGTATAACGGCCAACAGAACAAGTGGTCTCCTATGTGGTAAGAGAATACCACCGCCTATGGACAACCGTGCTATAGTCCACGCATTGGTTGTGATTCCCGCTTTTTACACCACGTAAGCGACATTTTTAAGGGCCTCTGATATCTTCACACACTCAGCGAAACACAGAGATGCCGTTTCAAATACAATTACTATTTTACGCTCAGTCTTCTGTGCGCCCGTGGTATCAATTCGGACGAGCCGGCGAAATTAGGGCGTTAGCCTTTGCTTCAGTATGGCTCTCCCACGGTGCTTAGAACAATTGACAATTATATATATGCCTTTAGTTTCAGATACAATCATAAATAGAGGTAAGGGCCTCTTCCGTAGATTTTACAACAATTCCTTAAACATTATCATTTTATAAGCTTATACTAAAAATATATGCATATAATTTTAATTAAAAATATATTTACACATAAACTGATAATAAAAGGGTTTTTTTATAACAAATAATCCCAAATTGGCCTGGGCTAGTTCCTATGTATGAAATACGGATGAGAAATAATTATCGTTCTAATGCTTCTTATTTCACTCAATTAAACGCAATTTAATTAATTAAACTAATTGATATCTTGATAAATACAGGAACTAGGAAAGTTTAAAATCAATTGATATTCGGATATTATAACTAATTGTTCTATATTAATTAGTCATATTTTCTAAGAATTATTAATGCTTGAAACTATAATTTAAAGATGACGACAAAGGAAAAATCTTAATCTAATCATAATCTTATGGCTGCGACCCGAAATTAATAAAATTAAATAAATAAATGCACTTAATGTTAATGTGGTTGTCCTTGGGACAATTGAGATTTTTTTATTTAATGCTAATCGCGCAATAATCCACGCATTGCTTGTTTTCATTTTATACGGCATGCTGATATAGGAGAACATAGCCACTTATGAATGTTTTAAATACTAAAAGGAAATGAAGTACACCATGTTTTTATGGTATAGCGGACAACGAAGCAGATGGGTCTCCTATATGGTAAACCGCCGCCGCACATGGACAACGTCGCAGTCTGCGTTTGTTGTCGGTAAATTGAAACGAGGAATGAGTGTGGATTTAGGAGGCTTTTTAAAATGCCGCTTAAGCAGCGTAAAAAGCCGGCAGCAAATTCACTGCGTACTGTAGCACCGTTGTCCAAGGGCAGCGGTATTCTCTTACTATATAGGAGACCCACATGCTCCGTTGTCCGCTATACCGAAATTAATAACAATATATATTTTATAAATGTATAACTTTTCCAAGTTAACAGAGTGCAGACATTTTGTTATTGATGGCGCTCACACGCAGCTCAATAGCTGCATTGTACGCCTTGTTACCATTCAGTATGATGACTCTTATAAACTAATAATCTAATCCAATGTAACCGGAAAACGTGGTAACAGCTTCACAATTTCTAAGTATGTTACTATAGACACAGTCCTTGCCACTATTTTCAGTTTTTGCCATCATTTAAACATTAAAAAAAGATGGTCCCATCAAGTTCAAGTCTCGTTGTCCTCGAAGTTCTACACAGTCGTAAGAGATGCGCGTGATAAACAGATGGCTACAGATCAACCGTTCCAAATGTAACCCAAGTACTGACACCGAACCTCAAACACGAGGGACCGACTCAGAGAGAGACAGTTTTTGCCAATAATGAAACAGTTTTTCCACTACTTTGACCCGTGAAAGAACCATGCTGAAGCATAAGCGGACTTACTAATTTGGCCGGCTCGTCCGAAGTAATACGATAGGCTTACAGAACGTGAAATAGTAGTTGTACTTAAAACAGTGCTTCGCTGACTGAGTGAGGATATCGCAGACCCTTAAAAATGCCGCTTAAGTGACATAAAAAGCCGGCAATATAACCAATGACCGGATCGTGGCGAGGTTGTGCATGGGCGGCGGTGTTCTCTTACCATATGGGAGACCCACCTGCTCCGTAACAATTCTATAGGGCGCCATAGTGTAAATTAGTTTGGGAAGCCCTTATATAGCTAATGTTACTAATAGTGTAGGTTTCATAAATTCAGTTATATTTTAACATGTTTAAGAGACTCAGATATTAGCAAGGTTAAATTAATTCGCGTGTAGCTGAATATCGTCGCTTGTATGACTCTTAACGAAGTAAAAAGACAATTTTGTCCAATTCAATTGTTTGTTGTAGGTTCTGTGAAAAATTAAAAAAAAAGAAATATTTTTGATTCAGTTGTGCGATGTATGTAAATGGAGTCGCAGAAATATGTTACATGTTTAATATATTTTATTTATAATAACGAATTAAATATGAAATAAATTAATATGGTATAAATATATTTTTTATTATACATAGCGGAAAACTTAACAGGCGAGTCCCATGGTGGTAAAAGGTCATGAACAATGGGCATAACTGCGCAATCCACGTTTCGGTTATGTTATGTATGTATGAGACACATTTAAAAACATTGATTCCAATCATTTCTTTGTTTAAGAAATTAATAAGTGGGTAAAAATATTAATAATAATTTTCCACTTATAAGAAGGTATATAAATATTATATGAACCAATTTTATTTTAATTCATTCTTTTCTTGAAATAAAAACATCCTTAGGGTGTCTATACAAAAATATTACTAATACAAGATAGATACATATGTGCATAAATGCCTTTCCAATTTCATTTTGTAATTCAAATTGAACATTTGTCTTATATTTTGGAAACCGAACCAGGTGATCGACCAGAAGCGTCCAGAATTGGCCTATAGGAAAAAGAATGGGGATATTATGAATTTGCCGTCTAGATGGAAACAGATTTTTGAGCAAAATGGTGGATATTTAAACTAAATCCGATCACTGTAACACTTTAAAAAGCATTGAATACATAGCATAAAAGCGAAAATTAATTATACGCCACATAACTTATCTTACACAAATAATATAATTAATATCTTACACAAAGATATTAATTATAATACAACACTAATACAGACACTAAATACTAAATAAAGGTAAATATTAAAACTTATGGCGTAATAACACAGACTATGTAACCGAATAAAGAAAACGAAGCATGAGAATACTATTCTTATTATTGTAAGAATAAAAACTTTTTAGTTGATTGAGATTAACGTCAATTGTCATCTCAAGTGTGTGTGAACGTAGTAGGAAAATAAATCGTTATGGTTTCCTAGAAGTTATTACAATTAATTTTATTTCAATACGTTAAGTTTGAAAGGTAGCGAAGTGAGGTATCGGGGCTCGAATCCCGGTCCAAACAAAAATATTTATTCTATTTATAATTTATTCGCTCTTTGGAATGAAATAATTTTTCGGAACGGAATTAGAAATTATAAATGACTAAGTTACAAGGCTCTCAAAAATATTATTTATATTTTTTATTCATATTTTATCTAATCATGTTAATAAAATATATTTTAGATTTTAATATATTTAATAACTAATAACACAAAAATAGTATTTTGTACCGCGCACCGCCACTCTGTAGAATCAACTACCTGCAGAGATAATTCCAGACGAATAAAATTTGACGACATTCAATAAAAATCTATCTTTAAAAGGCCGGCAACGCACACAGATCTCAGCAGGGACTAGGGATAAACCGCTCATCCTAGATAGCAGCTATTCCTAAGAAAATGGACAAGTTTCCCATGGAGGGTAAATAGCCTTCAATTCTATGTTAGTTAAAAAAATATGTAACACGTTTTCTCTGTATTTATGTTGGATTAATTCCGCACTGTTCTGGTATTCCTCAATACAAAGCCTACGCTTAATCAGTCACCACAGACAACAAAGACGCTCAGAAATAATATAAAACTCTATGCCAACAGACATTACACAGTATATTATGTTTAAATGTAACCTCATTCAGGTATTCACTAAAAAATCACTCAAAAAATAATTTACACTAAGAGCCTCGTAGATTCGTGGTTTTTAAGTCTTATAATTTAATTAATAGTTTCTTCGATCTCTGAAAGGGATTGACAGTGGCCGGGTGAGTAACTTAATAATATCGGGACCCGTATGAGATCTATGCTGAAGCATATGCTGACGCATTAATTAGACCAGCTTGTCCGAAATTACACAACACGCTCTCGGAATACTGAGCGTGAAACGGTACATGTACTTTTGTATTGTATTTCGCTCAGTTAGTGATAATATCGAATGCCCTTATAAGATCTGTTTAAAGGGCCTAAAAAGCCGGCAACACAACCAATGCGCAGAGTGTGGCGGCGGTGTTCTCTTGCCACATAGGAGCCCTAACTGCGTCACCATAAATAAAATGATTATTTCTAGTTACTGCATCATTTGTATATTCTAGTTGTTTGGACACTGTAAGAATTGTCTGAATTATAATAAAAAAACAAGCAGGGAACTAAATTAGTCAAAGAAATTAACGGTGTACAGATAAAAATCATAACACAAAAAAAAGGCCGCAAAATTGGCGCCTGTGCATCCTGTACGACAATGTTGTTGGTACTCTGTGGTATGAGATAAAAGCAAAGGTGAGGTGCGCGCGCGTTCAGTGGCATATACGGTTTCGTTGTACATAGACGTTACGCGCCCGCGCAATAATAACGGCCGTTGCGCCGTATCGCGTTCAAAAATTAACAATACAAAAATGCCCATGTGCGCTTAATTCGATTCGTGTATTTTTTACGTGTAAACAACGTGAATAGACAAAATGGTTAGTGGAAACAAAAGTCCAAATGACCCGATGAAGGTACCGCCGAAGAATCGCGAGAAGAAAAGTAACAATTACCTAAGAGCGAATTTCTTCTCGAAGACATGGTTTATGTGGATGATGCCGACATTCTGGCGTGGCTACAAACGGGACCTATACGATTCAGACCTCCCTATGCCGAAAGAGAATCACAACTCTGACAAATTAGGCGATCGGCTTGAAAAGTAAGTACCTTCATATCTCCTGCAATTATTGCAACTTAATATATTTTATTTAACAAAATTATTATTAGTTATAACATCTAAAAATCCTTTTTTCTGGAATTCTTCTGAGACTAACTATAGTTAAATAAAAGTATGTACCAATGTTTTAATAAACCTCCATTTTCTATTACGTTTATTTTATAAAGCATTAGTGGTCTCGGCAGACATTGCACTGTCCGATATGCCACTAATTTTACCCAAATATTTTGCCCTTATTACACAATATCATTTTAAATTAAGGCTAATGTGTTATTCTGCAGTATTATTCTTATTGCAAAGTTTTATTAAAATACGTCGAGTAGTTTTTACGTGAGAGTAAAAAATTCCAGCGCTAATAATTTAAGTAGGATTCACCATTACTACATTTAAATGTCATAAGTCAAGTACATTCTTGACCTCATATCGAGGTAATACAAATATTTTCGTATAGTTTGTCACAAAGGATTTTTTTGAATATTTTACCAATTTACAATTTCAACTACCCCTCGAAATGGGTCAAACGTCAAAATCATACCCTCAACAAAAAATAATAATAGAATATACAACAGTTTTGTATCGTATGCAAGCGAAAATAACATATTGAGATCCTCGTAGCTTAATAGTTTGTACCATGAAGCGAGAGGTATCGGGTTCGAATCCCTTTTCAGACAATTGTAATTTAATTTATAATTTGTTCAGTCTCTGGTCGGGCTTGACAGTGGCCGGGCGAGTGTCTTAATACTCGCACCCGTGGAAGAGCTATGCTGAAGCATGTGTAAGCACTAATTAGTCCGGCTCCTCCGAAGTGATACCACGTGCTCACAGAATACTTATCGTGAAACGGTACTTGTACAGTGTTTTACTGAGTGAGTGAGGATATCGGAGGCTCTAAACAATGCCTCTTAAGTGGCGTAAAAAGCCGGCTACACAACCAATGAACGGAATGTAGCGCAGTTGTCCATGAGCGGCGGTGCTCTCTTACCATATAGGGAATCCATCTGCTCCGTTGTCCGCTATACTATAAAAATATGAAGTTATTAAAAAAAAGTGTCAATTTATCAAAAGTTTTTTAAATTATTTGTAAATTCACGTCGTGTAAAAGGTACCCCACAATCAATTAAGTAATATGTATGACAATTTTAACGTTCAAACCTCTAAATGCATTTTAATTTCCATACATAACACTGTATAAGGAAAACTCTAAGTGATTTTTCATACTATATGTACGATTATATGTAACTATAATTTACTTAAAAGGATCTAGGATATTTTATAGGTATACCGCCATTTCTATTACGAAATATTTCCACCAAATTGATAATGAAAGTACAAGATCATAAAATATTAATCTTATATTAAGAAAAAGATAGATGTTGAGATAAATTTAGAAGTTTTAATATAGTCTTTTACTGTATACAATGTTTTTTTATGATTGGGCAAGGAGTAGGCGGATCTTCTTTATGGAAAGTGGTTTCTTTATGGGTATCGACGTACCGGGTAAACATCACCGCCGCCCATGTTGTGTTGCTTTTTACGCTGCTTAAGCTGTATATATACTGGCCTCCGATATCCTCAATTACTCAGCAATCGTACGATTCACATTGGTTTTGTTACCCCGTGGTCTCTTCGGATGAGCCGTCCCAATTAGTGAATCAATGCTTCATGCATCCCACGGGTATGACAGTATCAAGGCGCACGCCCATCCAATGTAAATCCATTCCTAATGCCTAATAAATCATAAATTTTTATTCGGACCGCAAAATCGAACAAGCCATATACCATTCGCTCCATGGGTACGTACCATTTAGATACATGTCTCTTCATGTATTTCATTAATATAAATATTAGATTTTATATATTGTGGGATTCCAACTTTTACTTAATCACATAATTATTCAAGGAGGGTAGTGCGAACATTCGATACTAGAATATTTGAATAACGAAACGGTTTGGAAAGTAGGTATAGACATAAGTTTAGATTCTCGCCAGTGTCGCCCTGGGCTAATATCTCTGGATTTTTTAATGGTAAACGGTATCAAACGATCAGGAGGCTCACCTAGTGTAAGCGGTTCACCGCCCATGGACACCTCTAGCCCTAGCGTTGCCAGACTTTAAGGAATAAATACGCTCTTAAGGTCCTCGCATCGTAATGGGTTGGAAATAGTTTTAATGGCAACTGATTCCACAGAGAGGTTGTGCGCGGCACAAAATACCTTAAAAACGCTGAGATGTGGAACGACAAACATATTCTCGATATTATTTATGTACATTTGAAACCTTTTTAGTGTTGACGTTTTCTTTTTAATGAGTTAATTAATAACAGTTGTCTTTTGTTTCTTTTTGATAATTATCTTTATACTTTTAATTGTATTTTTAATCCTAAATGTCAAAATAATTTTTACAACTAGAAGAGCCACGCTGAAGTGAAGTCCGAATTTATACCACGGGCTCACAGAATACTCAGCGTGAACTAGTAGTTGTACTTGAACGGTACCTCTACTGTGTTTCTTTGAGTGAATGAGGATATCGGACGCCCTTGAAATGCCGCTTAAGCGACGTAAACAGCCACCAACACAACCAAAGCATGAACTGTGGTACTGACGTCCATGGGCGGTATTCCCTTACCATATAGCAGACCCACCTACTCCGGTATACAACAAAAAGTGTATTAAAAATGATCTATTGGAATTTATTACGTATCAATATGGAGTTATTATGTAGTAGTTTACTTTACATAGTATTTATGTAACGTAACTCTTCGGACTTCTCATTAGCATCGTATGTTTCCTAGAAAATCAATTGGATAAGTTTATCAAGGGCGTCTACTTGTCTATGACAGGCTTTTGGTTCACGGTTAAAAATGGTGTCGTCTTTGAACTTTATATTGCCATTCTCTGTCGTTTATGTAAATAAATACTAACACTGGCAAGATTTCGATAGCTTTTTTTATAGTATAGTGGACAACGGAGCTGGGTCCCATAAATGGTGAGAGAACACCACCCATGGACAACCAAACCACAGTCCGCGCTGTGTTGGCGGCTTTTTACGCAACTTAAGCGTCATTTTTAAGGGTCTTCGATATACTCACTCACTAATCAAAACACAGTACAAGTATCGTTTTATGCTGAGTACTCTATGGGCCGATATCCCTCAATCAGCGAAACAGTACAAACAAGGTTTCACGCTGGTTTTGTGAACCCGTGGTATCATACCGAACGAGCCGTCCCAATTTGTGTGTTAGCAATCAGCATATGCCCTCTCCCGCTGGTGTAAAATTAATATATCATATTTACGCCACTACGCTACTTTTAAGGGCGATATCTTTACTCACTCTGCGAAACACAGTACAAGTACCGTTTCACGCTGAGTATTCTGTGAGCTCGTGGTATCACTTCGGACGTGCCGGCCCAATTTGTAGGTCAATATATGCTTCAGAATGGCTCTCCCACGGGTAAATATAAAAGAAAGACCACGAGACTCAAAATCGTAAATTATTTATCATAAAAATTAAGTACTCGATAATTTCGATCTATTTACAGCAGCTGTTAATGTCAAAAAAATTATTTATAATTAGTTTTACGTCGTTTCTAAAGCTTCCGTTTCATTACAGAGGAAACGGCAAACTCTTAGATCACGTCTTTGTTCTATCATAGCGTCGAGCTAAAACTAGCCATGCAATTCAGAATGTAACAAAAAGAACATGTAACGAATCCCATATCCTTTCTATTAATAGATTGTGCAGTAGAGAGGGCATTTACCTTCGCTGACCATGTTTTTTACACTGAATTGTCCAAGGAACAAGTCGGGAACAAGTACCATCTCCCGATCAGTCTGTCTAGACGACTCCAATCAACTTAAGAAATAACTTAAACTATTTTAACCACAGTACTTGAATTAAAATCATATTTTTTACCATATAGCAGATGGACGTGGGTCTCTTATTTGGTAAGAGAACTCTTGAGAAGAGTAATGCGTAAGAGTATATACGTAAATTTACAAAAAAGCACTCTGATCATGACTTTTCATTTTTTAAAGGAAGTCTAAGCTGTAGTCAAATAAAATATCTTTATTAATTAATCAAATGCACTTATATGTTTTGGTATGGCAGGCAATGGTGTAGGCGGATCTTCTTTATGATATGAAATAAAAAGGCGATAACACAAGCGTGGACTGCGACCGCGGTGTTCTCTGATGTAGGAGACCCACCCGTTCCGTTGTCCGCTTTACCATACAAATATAATTAAAGAATAATATAATTACTTATATTATTGAACTTTAATACTTTTCTTTAATTTTGCACAGATATTATAATTTTTAGAAATTAATATAAATAACTTATATTAAAAAAATTTTTTTTTTTTAATACTTCTTCTGACGAGCCGCCCCAATTAGTGCGTCAGCATATCCTTCAGCAAGGCGTCACAGACGGACGCGACAGTGTTAATATAATCGCCCAGTCACTGTCGAGCCCTTTCAAAGGCCTTATAAATTAAATTTACTCGGACCGGGATTGAACCCGATACTCCTCACTTCACGGTAAGCTATGACTCGAGCCACCTTGAAGAGCATCTAGAAGAATTACACAATATTAATTAATTTTGTAACATTTTTAACTTTCTATTTTTAGTATGGTAATTTTATGCGCGTAGCTCACAATTTATTGATCGTTCATTTAGTTAATTGACTTCAATATTAAAATTATCGGCTATGTCAAACTGAGTCAATGAGCATGAGGCCTTTGAAGTTAAACCACTTAAGCGTCCTAAAAAGCCTGCAACACAATCACAGCGCGGAGTGTGATGTGGTTGTCCGTGGGCGGTGTTCTCTTACCATATTGGAGATACCTGCTCCGTTTTCCGCTACACCATAAAAAAACTTGAACGCCACATCGTACCCGTGGGAGAGCCATGCTGAAGTATATGCTACCACTTATTGTACTTGTACTGTGTTTCGCAGAGTGAGTGACGATATTAGAGGCCGCTTAAAAGTGCCGCTTTTGCAGTAATTAAAGCCGGCAACACAACCAATTCACGGACTGTGGCGCGGTTACTGATGGGCGGCAGTGTTCTCTTCCATATAAAACACAATAGGAGACCCACCTGCTCCGTTATCCGCTATACAATAAAAAATACTTCATATTAAACTTAAAATCTTATGTCGTTTTACTTTTTACTAGAATTCACAAACTAATGCTAATCGTATTACACAGAGACTTATTTAAATTCCATTGAATATTCAAGGACGTTATGTCAATCATTACGTTTGATATTAAGTTCTGACTGTATGTAGGATTAATGTCCCTAGCCTCAGGACTTAAATACTAGAATTCTAGGTCATACTGCTAGATTACGTGTTTTCCTGACTTGCCTGTTATATCAAGTTTAATAATGTTAAGCTGAAGCAAGTCTAAAAAAGTGCGCAAATTAGCTTTTTTATAGTACAGCGGTTCTCTTCAATGGTAAGAGAACACTATCGCCCACGGATAACCGCGTCACATAAGGCGCTTTGGCTGTGTTGCCGGCTTTTATTACTGCTTAAGCGATATAATTTCGGGCCTCCAATGTTTACTTACTCAACGAAACAGTGCAAGTTTCACGCTGGTATTCTGTGTGTCCGTGGTATCACTTTGACCTAATTAGTGAGACAGCAAGCTTTAGCGTGGCTCTCTTATGATATTTTACCTGTATTAATACTAAGGGACCTGTCAGGCGTCCTGCCTGTTACGCCACCAACCGGGTCCCGATTACGTAACATTTTTATTATATTTTGGCCAATTGACACAATTTTATTAAAAGTTATAGCGTATGTGATATTCTGAAGTATGTATATTATTAAGTTTCATTACGATTTGTTGAGTACTTTTTTCGTGAAGATAACAAACATCCATCCAACAAAACATTCGCTGCATTAAATGGAAAATATGCCTCATGCTTCAAAATAAATCAAGGCATTTAAATAGATTTCTTGTTAAATTATAATTAAAATTTCTTATAGTATAGCGGACAACGGAACAGGTGGCTCTACTATATGGTAAGAGAACACCGCCGTCCATGGACAACCGTGCCACAATCCGCCCATTGAGTTTGTTGATAGATTTTTACGCCACTTGAGCAGAATTTTTAAGTTCCTCAGATATCCTCACTCACTCAGCGAAACACAGTACAAGTACCGTTCCACGTTGAACATTCTGTGAGCCCATGGTATCACTTCGAACAAGCTGATCCTTTTAGTGCATCCACATATGCTTCAGTATGGCTCTCCCATGGGTGTAACAGTATTGAGACCCGACCACTGTCAAAGAGACCTTCGAGAGACCGAATAAATTATAAATAAAATTATAATATATAATTGTCCTGGATCGGGATTTGAACCCGATACCTCTCGCTTTTTGGTAGACCTATTAAATATATAACCACTTAGTTATCATGCTCTCGACTATTCAATAGAAATTCAATAGATGAATGCAAAAACACAAAAATGTGATGATTTAATCGAATTGAAATATTTGTATACAGTATCAAGAAACTTGAAACCTTTGAAAATATTACATAATATTGTGTATTTATTCAGACATTACCACCGTGTAATTTGACAAAAACTGCTAGATAAGACGTTATATTCGCGAAGGTTATATAAAAACTTTTTAGTTGTCTTCATTTAAACAAAGAATGAATTAAATAAAATTTCATATATGGAAATTAAATATAGAACCTCTTTGTCGTTCCCAAGCTTTTAATTGTCAATCTGACAATTGTCTATAGAAAAAAAATGAAGACGCATGAACAACGTCGTGTTCTGTTTTATCTATGGTCTGTTTTATTTATCCTATTAATAATTCATTTACTTTGTATGTGACGATAGGATCACATTATATGATAGTATTATAGTTCAGTCACGTTTTTTTCAAACTGATGTTACTTAAAATACATTTACAATTTTGTTGTTTATCGCGTCATGGTTTAAATATTCTCACAACTCAGAGTTTTTAAGGCATTATGTGCCGCCCTACCTCTCTGTGGAATGAGCTGCCCATAGGTGTATTTCTAAACCAATACGATTTGGGGCCCTTTAAGAAAAGCGTACCTTACAAAGGCCGGCAACGCACCCGCGGATCTGCATGGGCTGGGGGTTTCCATGGGCTGAAGACACCTCGCTCTTCATGAGTCACCTGCTCGTTTGGCACCAGTGGTGTAAAAAAATAAATAAATATATTGTTGGATAGTGTAATATCATCATTCTTCAACAGCTGTTACCGCATTATTTGGTGAGAGCTATTGTTTTCAAGGTTATGTTAACACAAACCTTCTATAAATTTACACATTGCTTAAGTTACAAAGTCTAAAACAATTATATCCACGCTTGTGCAATATAAAGAAACAGACTTTTAATGAGAATTTAACTTAGTTAAAAATATTATTACCGCCATAGGTAAAAAACCAATTCGTAGTGTTATTTTTTTTTAAAAGAATGAGAAAGAGGAGATATGTCTTATGTATATTTTATATATATATATTTTTGCATATTTTTTTGTTTTATTTTGCATTTTTTCTATTTCTTAGACATTGTTCCAAGACCTCTTGATGGAACCGTGCCATTAGATTCTTCGGCCCTAATGGCCCTTCAAGAAAAAAACAGGGCGCTGATTGAGTTGGGCTCAGTATAGTCTGTAGAAATGAAAGCGAATGTGTTTACAATATTATGTACATTATTAGGAACTGGTGGCTCTATTTCTATGTTAGTACTACCTATTGTCAAATTGTAATTTAATGGAGTGCTTTTAGCAATTCTTTTATCAATTAGAACCTTCTCAAGACACCGCTATCTAACCAAATATCTAATGTTGCCCGTCTAGAGAGTGGATGAGTTTAAACTCCCAATGTGCTCATCCGCAATTAAGCAAGGGCTCACCTATAATAACCTGCCCTCTGTCCATGTACACCCCCAGCACATATTCTTCTACTGGTATATTTCCGGCCTTACAATATTACATACCCTCTTTTTATGATAGTCTCCAGGTCGTTTTGGTTTGGAAATACCCCTGCTAATTCCACAGATTTGTGGTATTCTTTAGGCGCGGCAGTGATCTATTACCATACAGCAGACTCGCCTTCGTTACCCGTTACAGTAAAACACGTAAAATGACAATCATTATTGATAATATTATTACTCATAACAATGAATTCCACAGGCAAAAGATAAGAAGTCTAATGCACTTTTAATTACAATATTATTCATAATAGTTAATTAGATTTAAATAAAAGCAATTATTAGTATATTAAAGTTTGAGAAATTACGCTAGGTAAATCCATATTCATAAGGCTATTTATTAATGTGATTGGGCCGGCTCGTCCGAAGTGATATCACATGCTCACAGAATACTCAGTGGTACAGTGGTGGGAAAGCGTGAAACGGAGGCCCTTAAAAAGTGTCGCTTAAGGGGCGTAAAAAGCCGGAAACACAACCACTGCGCCGACTGTGGCGCGGTTGTTCTTGGGCGGCGGTGTTCTTTTACCATATAGGAGACCCACCTGCTTCTTTGTCCGCTATATATTTAAAAAAATCTTTATTATATATTATGTATGATTTTTATATTAATTTGTTTTCAAGTATAATTATTATTTATTCTTTTATTTGTATTATTACTAAGTTTTGCCTGGATTTTCATGGTTTTCTCAGAAATTACTTTTAATCTTAATTCCATTTAATATTGTGGCGCCTAGGTGATCACTTATGCACAATACTAGATAACATAACTTGTCTAATGCATGTTAAATGGTTTTCCATACTAAAAAAAATATTTTTAAATTATATTATAGCTGTGTTTTCAAGCTCTTTATCTTAACTTCTTCACAAGCAACATTATGGAAATAATTCTTGAGTTTTATTGAGAATTTTAATACCTCCCATGGACACATTTAGCCTTAGTTAGCCACATGTGCAAACCAAAAGGCAGATTGTGGCGTGGTTGGTAATAGGCGGCGGTAATCTCTTACCATATAGGAAACCCACCTGCTCCGTTGTCCGCTATACCATAAAAAATCTGTGTCACTCTATAATATCTTTTTAGTTTCTTAGTACTTAAGATACATAAGAGAAAGGATTGAATAATTGGCACCATCCCAGCATCGAGCGCGCCATGTTTGTACTATTTTGCAAAGGCTGTGTATCTTTGAGGCTTTATGTGTAAAATTTGGTACAGTTTTAAGTCTAAACTATTCGGTTATGTAGTGTGAAATACTTGTACTGTGTTTTTATGAGTGAGTGAGGATATCGGAGGCCCTAAAAATGCCGCTTGGGTAACGTAACAAGCCGGCAACACAAACAAACCACGGACTGTGCCGTGGTTGTTCATGGGCGGTGATGTTTTCTTAACATATAAGATTCCCACAGTAAAATATAGCAAATCAAAACAGATATATGCTTAAATCTTAATCTTACTTTTGTGGAAGGCCTGCAGTATGAGGTAGCATAAACATTTAATTTTAATGACACGACAAATTACATATTTGTCATTTAATAACAATATTATGCTGCCATGTTATAATTTGATAAAAATTAAGCAATTGAATAAGGATGTCAGTGTTCTTCTAATTGGTGTCGTGACTACAATTGTTCTGAGTCAATAATACGTAACGAGAGGTTGTTTTGATATTGCCGTGAACTAATATATAAATATTAAATTACGTTACTAGATTTTTTTATACATATTTTAATACCTGTCCATATATAAATTATAATTTGGAAAGCCTCGTAGCTTAATGATTTTTAAAGTGTACCATGAAGCGAGAGGTATCGGGTTCGAATCCCGGTACGGATAAGTATAAATTAATTTATAATTCAATCGGTCTCTGGATGGGCTTGACAGTGGCCAGGCGAATGTTTTAATACTGTCGCGCCCGTGGGTGAGCCATACTGCAGAATATGCTGACGCACTAATTGGGCCGACTCGTCCGAAGTGATACCATAAGCTCATAGAATACTCTGCGTGAAACGCTGCTTATACTGTGTTTCGCTGAGTGAGTGAGGCTATCGGAGGCTCTTAAAAATTATGTTTAAGCGCCGTAAAAATCCTGCACCGGCCTATGGCAAGGTTGTCAATGGGTGGCGAATTTCTTACCATATCGAAGACTCATCTGCTCCTTTGTTCGCTATATCATAAAAAAGTATCAAAATTTTACTTAATATAACTTATTATTATTTATATTTTTCAAAATTTGTAATATTCTTTAGACAATGCTTAGATAATGAAGAGGCAATATCTGCCTTATAAGTCCTTGCCTTAATGGACGGGTAGAAGGCAACGGGAAACCACTGCTTCTATTATTTCTCAAAAAATTCAGCGTCCTGGTACTGACCACGATCCTCAGACATGAGGGATCGACTTACAATTTCACATCACCAATGACAACCAAGTATGGAACTAAAAATGAAAAATGCAAATGAAGGAGAGTTAAAATATAAAAATTTCTTTTCTATAAGATAAAAATCTTTTCTATTTAACTATTTGCCTATCTTCTAACATCTAAAAACGTGGTGAATTCGAAAATAATGTCACGCTCACAAAACCGCTGATGACATATCAAACATATCTTCACGTGTTATCACTGAAAGCATGACCATTAGAAAATCTAATTTTTTAATCAATATTTTATTCAATTTTATCTATCTCTACTTACTACGTAAGTTCTGAGGTGTTGTTTGGATACCTGCAGCAAATCCACGAACATCGAGTTTCAATTATTAACATACAAATTCATAACATAATATAATAGTATATATATTATAATATACTATAATATATTATAGATTTAAAAGCTTTTCTTAAATTCAAATATTTATTTCCTAACATATATTAAATTTGATTTCCTCTAGGTATATAATTTGCAATTAAAATGAAAGTAAGTAATTCTTTTAGAGATAATGCGATACGCTTTTACAATAGAATTGCAAAGAAAGTTCCAAATCTTCCTGTAATAAATGAAAAAACCTGTTAAGGAACATTTGTGTGACAATGTCAAATTCAAAACGTTTATTCAAATAGGTACTATAGGCACTTTTGCAAGGCAATTTACAGTAGTAAAGCAGATTCGGAAGATATACCTTCTACAAGAAGAAATATCAGTTATTACGGGTGTAATTTTTTTATAGCCAAATTTACAATAGTTTGTCTATTTACAAGCCATTGGCTACTTTAAAAAGTACCAGTGACGGCTGGTGAAGAAGTTTCCCTGCATCTTTGTCTTCTATGTTTGTTGTATTCGTTTATGTTATAATAAGCATATTATAGTGTTAATAGTTTAGTGAATGATGACACGCCCTGGTAATAAAGTGTTCATGCCAGGAATTCTGAGAGCGAATTTTTTGTTATATTTATTTATATTTTAAGTATCTCACGGAAGCAATTTTTTTGTATAGTAAAGCAGACAGCACGGCAGATGGGTCTGCTATATGATAATAGAATGCTGCCGCTAATGGACAACAGCGCTACAGTCAACGCATTGGTTGTGTTGCCGACTTTTTTACGTCACTCAAGCGGATTTTTAAGGGCCTCCGATATCCTCACTCACTCAGCGAAACACAGTACATGTATCATTTCACGTTGAGTATTTTGTGAGCCCGTGATGTCATTTCGACGAGCCGGCCCAACTAGTGCATCCACATATGCTTCAGTATGGCTCTACCACGCGTTACACTTACATACACTGAGTTTATTTCGCCGTTTCTTCTCTATGGGCTTAGCTTGAAACCGGTGGTAGACTGATTTTGACGTTCAACGAGCTGCATTTATATTTAATTTAATTTCAATTGGAAAAACCTATACAGATTTTCTCAGTTGTTTTTATTTGTTAGTGCCTCATAGCTAAGTGGCCTTATGAGCATACCGTGAACCCAACGGTGTAAGGCCTTTGGAGAGACCTGACTGGGCATGTCTTTCAAACGTTGATTTTCTTATAGTACGCCGGAGCAGGTATGTGTTCCAATCTAGTACCTTAGATTGATCTTGTATTTCTTGGGTTCAACGTCTAATGCAAACCCCGAGGGTCTGAATGGGGTCGGAATGCTCAAGAGTATTCTGCAGCTGGTGGACGCTGGATTTCTTCTACATCTCTCTGATTACAAAGAAAAATTTATGGGTCAGATTAGGTATCTGTGATTATTGCAAGGGGAAATGTATAAATGCATTTACTGACGGAAAAAGAATATTAGGCCCTAATTTGTAAATTACAAGTTTTTAAAATCGAATTTAAGTACGCCGGGCGTAACAAAGGCCTAGAATCTCCGCAAATAGGAAGTACTAATCAAGAAGATGACCTGCTTGTTAACGCGAGATGATGTACGTAACACGTTCTTAGTCATCTCGTACTGTAACTACTAATCCAACAGATATAAGATCTATTTGGTGATTCGTTGTCTGTTCCCAGGGCAGTTAGTTCAGGAATTAAATATAAGAGCAAGCATTTACCTATGAGAGCCATTTTTTATTCTATATCGGACCAACGGAGCAGGTTGGTCTCATATATGGTAAGAGAACACCGCCGCCCATGCCCAACCACGCCACAGTCCGCGCATTGGTTATGTTACCAGCTTATTACGCTGCTTATGCGGCAATTTTAAGGGTGTCGATATTTTCACTCACTCTGCGAAACAATATGAGTACCGTTTTACGTTGAGTTTTCTGTGAGCCTATGGTATCGCTTTGGATGTGCTTCAGCATAGCTCTCCCACGGGTGCGACAGTATTAAGACACTCGCCCGGCCCCTGTCAAGCCCTTCCAGAGACCAAATAAATTATATATTAAATTATAGTTGTCCGGATCGCGATTCGCACGTGATACCTCGCGCTTCATGGTACGGTACACTTTTAAGACCATTAAGCTACGAGGATCTCAAATTTATTTAAATTATGTAAATTACAAAAAAAATGATACGTTTGTTTTAGATCGTTTAGCATAACATAAAGCCAATTATAACTGTTTGTTAATTACTAATTATATAATGAAATGCGAGGTTATGACGTCAAAAACACAAAGAGCCATAATCCAATTTAAAATATTTAAAATTAAAATTAAAAATACTAATTTTTTTGTTTATAAGAAAACAACTCCAAGAATTAATTCGTTTTATAAGTTTTAACAACAATGAGGACTATATCAATCCTAGTATCTCATCGTACGATTTTTTATTTATCAGAAATAATAAGTTTAACGCACCCTCCCTGATTATAGTTTTTACACTTCGAGTTACATTATTGGCATTTAGTAAGGATCTGTAATTTTTTTGAAAGTATAATATAGCCAATATCCTTCCTCGATCAATGGTCTATCCATCACTGAAAGAATTTTTCAAATAGGACCAGCGGTTTCTTCGATTAGAGCAATCAAACATAAATTAATATAATATTAGTATTAAGTATATATCATCAATGTCGCTAATGTCCCTTTGTGTTACAATATTTGTAGCAAAAATTAAATAAACATATCAAAGACAAAATTTCTTAGTTACCCAACAATTAGCCTACCTATTACGTATTACTCTTAAAGGCCGGCAACGCACCCGCGGCTCAGCAATCTGCGGTTCTGTGTCCATGTGTGTAGGGATCGCTTATACTTAGTGAGCCTCCAGCTCGTTTGCCACAATAAACAATATTTATTGGACTTGTCTTCTGATGATAAGACATTACCGCTGGCCTTGGACAGTCAGTTATACTGCCGTCTTTTTACACCGTTTAAGCTGCCGCGTTAAGGGTTTGAATCCCGGTACGGACATTTATAATTTAGTTTATAATGTATTTAGTCTCTACAAGGGCTTGCCAGTAGCAGGGTGAATATCTTCATACCGTCGTATCCGTGGTAAATCCATGCTGAAACATACTGACGCACTAAACAGATCGGCTCATCTGAAGTGATAGCACTGGCTCAGACGCTCAGCGTGAAACGCTGCTTCTACTGTGTTTCCCTGAGTCAGTGAGGATATCGGAGAGCCTTATACCGCTTAGCGGCATAAAAAGCCGTCAACACAGCAAGCGCTGATTGTTGCGCGGTTGTCCATGGGCGGCGGTGTTTTTTTACGACATATAAGACCCAAATTCTCCGTTATCTTGTATATTTAATAAATTCTTATATGTAATCTATTTATTACGTCGTTAAAAAAAACTATAATACAAATATTACTAATATATTATATTAATCTAAATACATTATTGTAAAATGTATGAATAACTTATTTACGCTAAGTGCGATGTAATGGCCTAAATTTCAAATGGTCACAATCACTTAAAATATATTAAATC
>DWCF01002188.1:0-25360 GCA_018230265.1 Delias oraia | reverse complement strand
ATCTTATTAAAGCATGACTGTTAATATGGCTGGCTGGTTTAAAAGGAATACACACCTTTCAAGAATCACAGCATATATTTATTTTACCCTTAAGTTTATATTTAATTTAAAAATAAAGATTTTAATGACATTCATTGATTTATTTATTATATGAGTATGTTAGAATGTAAAAGTTGCAGAGTTCGTGGATGCTCCATCATAGATAAAAGTATTATTAACAGGATTATATTGCTTAGTAACTAATTTAATAGCTTCATGTGCCACACAACCCCCAAGAAATGCAGACACACTATGAATTTCTGCACCTCCATAACGACACATTTCATGAATATGATCATCCTTAGGGAATGGAGAACATGAGATATCAGACAAAATTTTTGAGACAGTATTTTTCAATTTAGCTATATCACTTTCTGGCTCCCATTCACCTGGTGCTCGACAATGTTCAGATCTAAACATGTCAGCTGCTCGCAAAAGAATGTAGTGCACCATCATTACATCTGGTTCTTCTAAATGTCTAGCTATGTATGAGGCTACCGGACCACCAGACTGGTATTCTGAAGAAATATTGGATCCTTTAATTAAATGCAATTCATGAGCATGCCTACAAAACAATTTGACTTCTGCTTCACTAATGGTGTCATGTTGCAGCTGTGATACAATTTGTTGTACTTTCCTATATACTATCTCTGCATCAGCTGCTGCTTGAGTCCGATAGATTTTTTGCAATTTTACATAGTGTTCAGTTGAAGCCGTCATATCAGGTAATACACCCTTCACTGGTAATTTTCCTTTACCTTCATCTTCAACAAATCCTCTTAGTGCAGAACACATTATCAAAAACGGTGAACTATCTTTTGTTAAATTAATTGCAGCACTACTGTAAATGAGTTCTCTTATTTTAACTGGTAAAAATGTAGGGATTAATGCTGTATTTACAGCTCGTAGAGCTTCATCAAAATTTTCTTCACTAATTGGTACACCATTTTCATCAATTCTTATATATTGTTGAATTATTTCTTTGATTTCATTTTTCTCCTTTCTACTCATCGGCCATTTATCACAATTTATGATTTGCCATTTCTTTATACTTTGGAACAAAATGACAATCCATGGTATGTGACCATGATCTTTTAAGTCCACAGTATTTATATCAATACTATTGACATACTCAGATAAAATAGGAAAAGGAACATCTAATCGAAGATCTACTCTTTCATTATCAGGGTGAGTTTCTATAATAGCATGTTCTTTGTATTGAATTCTAAAAGAACCCAAAAACCCAACAGATCTGCACAATATAAAAGGTATGTTTAAATCCCATAAGTGTTGAGATAAATCTTTAGTCAATTTCTCATTTAAAGATGTTGCAATTACTACACTAAATGATTTAAAAAAGTCAGGGTTATCATTCAAAATCTGTCCCGGAGGTTCCTGTACCGAATGACCTTGTACAGCATCATTTAGCTCTAATAATAATCGTAACGTTTCAGAGGCTCTATTTATACCTTTACTAGAAGTTTCAAGAAAAAAATTACTCCCAATGTCCTCGTCACCAACTATGTTCTCGTCCACTATGGTTATGGCACCAACTCCAGGAAGAACTATTGATTTAAGAATCTCTGTCCCTAAAGCTGTTGCATTTATTAAACAAATATGACCATTTTCTAGTGCTGCTTGTCCATGATCACCCCAAAGTCTAAGTTGCCGGTCGTATTGTTTGGTTTTCTCATTTTGTTCTGGAGATTTTGGAGAGGGAGATGCCATTTATAGTTATAAAACTTCGTTAAATAAAATATGAGTTAATTATAATCAATTTCTTATTGTATTTATCAATAAAAAATTACTTTAAATTATAGTCTTTTTTGCATTAGGCAATTTTTCAATCTTTCTATTTTTCTTTATTTGACAATTGACTGCAGCAGTTGGAATGTCATATTCTCTTATAGTTTAATGCACAGAGTACTGATATAATACAACGGAGCTGGTGAGTAATATACCATATGGTAAGAAAACACCGCCTCCCATGGACAACCGCTCCTCATTCCGCGCATTATTTGTGAAGCTGGATTTTTATGCCAAATAAGCTGAGTTTTTAAGATATCCTTACTCACTCAGCGAAACACAGTATATGAACTGTTTCAAGTACAACTACTATTTCACGCTGATTATTCTGTAAGCCAATTAGTGCGTCCGCATATACTTCAGCAAGTCTCTCGCCCGGCCACTGTCAAGCCCTTCCGGAGACCGAATAAATTATAATTGTCCGTACCGGAATTCCAACCTGATACCTCTCGCTTCATCGCTGACCTATAAAACCACTTAGCTACGTGGCTCTCAGTTATAAAAATACATAGCTTTTTTTTACTGACACAATCTTATAGTGACTGCGTTATATAGATATATTGAAAGAATAACCTTTTGTATATAAGTGCTATTATTATTAAGTGGTATTTTAATATAAGTGCTATTATTTAAACAATTTCTAATATTATGTTTAGCCACACACAGTTACTTAAAAAATAAAAGCTCTTTTAACAATGTTTCGATAAATCTTCCAATACTAGAGTACCGTGTCATATATGTTCACACCGCGGTTGATTTATAGATATCGGAATCCTCTAGTTGAATCCGCTATTTGACTAGCGCTTTCATTGAATGATGACAAATAGTTGAACGACTAAACGACATGTAACGTTCAACGTTTTGACTGAACGTTATCTAGCCTAGTCGTTGAATGTGATATAAGGCCGAAATATATTTAGTTTAGGTTAGGTATAATTAAATCCTTGCTGTCACACTATTTTATTGCGAAAAAGACACTTTAAAGTATCATTGATAAAAAAAAATATCAACACAATGCTATCTGTGCGAGCTGTTAGACGCCATATATGTGGTGACTACTAACGCTTCAGTCGAAAAAATGAACTGAATTACAATCACTTGGCTGATTTTATGTCCGCTTTGTTCAAAGGTCTATGCTAAGCTGCCAAATATCGCTTCTGGAGTCTCGACCTCGTTTATAACTTGTGCTCGATACTCGCTTACACCACAATAACTAGCTTTTTCGCTTGATCTGTGCAAATCGCGTACCAATCATCATACGTTTGCCAATCGAAAGTGAACAAACTTGATTTTGTGTTTGGGTCCATAGGCCATTATTCTTATACATTTTCAAGTTTTTTCTGGATGAATAATACCTTAGACTTGAGAGTCGTTTTCTTTTTGGTTATAATTAAATATTCCACATTTTAAAAATTTTATCCATAACTTGTTAAAGTTATTTAATTTACAATATGTATTACAATTTTACTTAAGATAATTAACAATTTATTTCTTCAATAACAAACTATTAACTAGTTGGAACGTTTAGCCTCAACGAATAAACTGCCATGCTAGAGTGGAATTTGTTACAAATCTTCAAGGTGAATGTGTATGGAAATGAATTTACAAACACTATTTCAGGATTTTAATCCAAGGTATTACTATTTTTAATTATTATAGCGAGTGTTATTTTACTGTTATACATGGATTTTATTAAATACCTTTCATGTTTCAGTAAGTTCGTCGTTCACACTTGTTTGTCTATTTTTACTGCATTACTGGCCTTAAAGTTAGATGAAACAATTGATTGGTCTTACTGGTCTGTTTTTGCACCAATATGGATATGGAAATTTCTTGTGGTTCTTGGTGCTACTGTCGGAACTTATGTTTGGTGGCAATATCCACATTTCAGGTCTGTTGAACACATTAATTCCTATTTAAAAAAAATATTTAATTTGACTTATGTGTCTGAACATTTTAGATGAAATATAAATTGTTTTTCCAACATGTTTTGAGATTATTACTAAAAGACCAAGTAGGTGTTTAAAAATTACTTTTTAATATTGTTGTTGTAGTTATAAAGGAATAATATTGTAAGATCATATTTATCTCATATTAAATAAAAACCTTATTATATATATTATATTTTTACAGATTAGAAGGTGAAGCCTACATTCATTATAAGGCAATGCTTATAAGCCTTGCCATACATTTAATATTATTAATGTTTGAATTGCTTGTATGCGACCAATTGACTACATACCGTCATTTTTGGATACTCATCTTTATACCATTAATCTTTATAAGTATAGTCTCTATTGCAATCTGTATATGGTGTGTTAAACATGATCGGAGCTATGAGGTATGTATATTGCCCTATTGACTCTTACTTTTATATTTATTTCAATTATAATAATTATCTGAGGCCTAAGCAAATGTATGTCGAAGATTTTTTGAAATGTCATTAAAATATTACAATTAGTATATAGAATTTTATATTGGAAAACTCTTTTGCAGTTGGAACTATTTTGTGCAGTAAACATTCTACAATTTATATTTTTGGCATTGAAATTAGACACAATTATAACTTGGTCATGGGAAGTTGTATTTGTCCCTCTCTGGATACTTATGTGTCTCAGTTTAGTTGGTGAGTTTATTATTATTACCTATATGTAAAGGTAAATAATTTGAATAAATTACTTACCTTTACATTTTTCAAAAACTTAATTTCATGTATGATGCATACTATACACATACATCTGTATATGTTACTGACAATTGTTTTAAAAATGAAATATTCTTATTTAACTTTGCTTTCTTATTTTTTTTACATAAATTTATCTAACTTGAAGTTAATTACATTGCAGGTGTATTATACAGCATAATGTTTGCGGGAATTCTGCTGAGATCGCCTGAAGCCAATATTCAACAACGAAGGACAAGTTTTAACTCTGCTATGGCCTATACTTTCACTGTTGTACCAATTTTAGTTTTTCTGGTTTGTTATTTTTAATATTACATAGTATTAAAAAAACTTGTCACCAATTTTATATTAAATCTAGTTTTTTTTATAAAATTTTTGGTTACAGCATTTGAATGGCACATAAATAACAAAAACCTTGGCCAGATATATTTTTATCCTAGGATAGTAACTGAGCTAAAAGTTGCGGCTTAAAAAGTGTTATCTGTGAACATTACAGAAAAACTAAACATAAAGTCTTTTTGCTATAATGAATATCATATTAATGTCTAATACTGCCAGTATTACTATAGTTACTACTAGCAAAGAATAATTTAATCTATGAATTATCTGTGTCTTTACTTGAATTTAATAATAATGATAGTAAAATCAACAGGTCCTGCTAACCAACAAATTGGATGATAGTCCAGACAACAGATTTACTTACATAGTAGTAGTAAGCCCACTATTTGTTACTTACGCTACACTTATTATCATGTCATTCAGCTCTAAGGGAGGTAATAAATGTGAGTATTTTTTTTAAACTAATCAAAGTTACCACATCGCTCGACAAACCGGTAACCGATGTGAGAGAACGGTTTTTGAGTGGCGATCGCGTAGCGGGAAACTCGAAGTAGGACGTCCCGCCACGCGATGGAAAGACGATCTCATAAAGTTCGCGGGCAACCGCTGGCTCCAGATCGCAATAGGTGGGCTTCTTTGTGGGAGGTCTATGTCCAGCAGTGGACTTTATAGGCTTATAATGATGATATAGCTTTTTTAACACTGAACCATAGATAGTTTCATTATTTATGTGTATGTATGGAATTATACAAACATTATAGTAATGTTTATATTGATATATTTTATTTATAAAAAAAATTAACTATGTCAAATTTCATTTTCATCTATTCTTGAAATTTTGTAACAGATGAACAAAGTTTTCTGCTGATGCAATTAAAAATATTATTTATTTCTAGTATAACAATCTTTTGCGAAAATTTCCTCAAATTTAAAATGATTTACTTAGTAATTGTTTTTTTTAGATACAATACGATTTTTATAATAACCAATGGAAAACTATAAATCAAATTATTTTAATTCAGATTTTTATCCTAGCATCAGACTTACATCTCTATAATGTTTAATTTCAGGGTGGTTCGGCATTCGTAAAGACTTCTGCCAGTTCCTTCTATCTGTATTTCCTTTACTGCAAGAATATGCAAACATCGCATACAACAATAATGTAAACCGTGGTTCCTTACCCAACGATGCACCAGTAAATCAAGAGCCCTATAGAGACGAGGAGAAAAAGGGTCATAGGAAACAGAAGAATCAAAAGAAAAATGATGCCTTGAAACCGGTTGTACCCGTAACCAGCATAGATATGCCCGATTGAAAGTCTTCTCACCTATCACGGTTATTGTGAACTTATGTACCTTAAGTATACCAATTGTCAAAGTAATCATGACGTAATTGATTTACATTTGAGAATTTAAAGAGAAAAAAACTCACACTTTTATATAAATTGGTTGTTCGTTGCTAACAAAAATTGCTGAATATTCTACAACATAAATTATATTGCCTATACCTATTAGCATGCCATGTAATATACAATACTATCAATGTAATCATATTTGGGGCCTTTAAAATATTAATGTTGAGAGGAATTTTTGGCTTTTAGATCCACCTGGATGTTTTAAATATATGCATTTGGTGCTGATATGAAAATGTATATCTTGTTTTAGGCATAGATAAATGTAATAGAAAAAGATGTTGAGCACATAATAAAATTGAAGTTTGAACTTTTTAACAGCAGGCCTAACAAGTAGCGATTCCTATATGATAATCATTAGAAATTATTTCTACGAATCGTATTGTTATTTTTTGCAAATAGTAATAATGTTACTCCGTAGATACTTTTCGCAAGCATTGTCTATGGTTCATGGAATTAGATAGTCATAGACAAAATTGTTTACTCGTCAAAGACTTCAATTTTTTTTATACTAAAGTTTTTTTTGTTTAATAATAACAATTTTGAAATTGTTATTTCAAGTGTGTTCATTGGTGTACCTACTTTGTACATATGTAGATTTAAAAAAATTTAATTCGTATATTGTGTTTTAAATTTTTAAATTATTGTCATATAATTCTTTTATATTATTATTAAATGGTGCCAGAGTTCGTGAATGGACAGTTCATTATTAATTTTGTACGACCACATCATATTAATACAGTTGACTATCGTTAGATAGTATTCTCTTAAAAATAATTTCTTAATTTTTCTAAAAAACAATATCTTACAGAAGCTTGTCAAATTGTCGACAACTACTTTTTCTGCCACCCGAAGCTCGATCACGACAGATTATTCGATAGTGGTTTTTAAAAATTAAGGAATGAGATATAGTTTTAGAAAAAATAAAGTTAGATTTATATCTGTTGTAAAATTTTTTTTAATTTCTATTCTTCAATATAAAGCTAGTTTTGTTTTAAAAGCTGAATAGTTATATACTATTCATAATCGATGCGGCTCCCAATTTTGATAATAATATTTTAAAAAGAAAAAGTAGCTTATTACTTATTTAAATAAGTTGCTTGCTTTCTAATATTTGGGTCCAATATGGAACAAACTATTTGTCTGATAAAAGAATAATGTATATGCTTTTATTTCGTGACAAGTGTTAATAAATCTTCAAGTTCTCTATGGGATATATAAATCATTCCCATTTTGACATTATTGTAGTAGATCACGCGTTATTTTTTCGGATATTGCAAATGGAATTCTATCTATATAATAAAACTGCAATACTGTATATCTAACATTAATTTCTAATTTTACTTTATTTTGGACTCATGATCCGTAAATGCCTCTTGGTAAGAAAATTGTTGTTAATATTAAACTAAAAAGAGATGATTATTAAATATCGCACCATGGTCCATTATATTTTAGAACAAGTTCATGGCGCTGTTTAGAAGGTTCAACATGTTTCAATGCTATTCCCATTATGAATCATCTGCATATCTGTTAAAACGCAATCGGCAATAATTGTATATTATATTAATAACTACTATTCATATCATTGGTGTTATTTGTTGAAGAAGGGATGGTGCTTAAAGCACAGAATAATTCTCTGTAAATAATTTTGTTAAGAGTTCAAAATTGATATGCAGGGAATATGTATTTATGTTTACAAATTCTATGTTAAATCCCCTTACATAACGTAACTTTTCTATATTTTTTTTTCATTTCATAGACAATAGAATTTTTTGTTTATGGTTGGTAAAAAAATAACACGATTTATCACAAGCGTATTCCCTGTTTCTATTGATCTTTGTTTTAATAATTATAATTTATTTACTTTAACGTTAATATGTAGTTACTTATACTTTAACATTAGGAAAAGTAGCAGTTGAAAAGCTAAGTGTAGGTACTTTTTTAACTAGATTAGTTTATGTTGCATAACAATGAATTATAATACTGTGATAATATCTTCCTATTCGCTTCTCATGAAACATGTTATTTTATTAATATTTATGTTGTTTTGAAATAGAGTGTGCTGTTGTTAAGCGACTATGTTTTTTTCTATTCCTTTCAGTATGTATCATCTATATTCAATCTAAGATTGTTTATCGTTATGGACAACGGGGCTGGAGGTTCCAGGTTTATAAAAAGAGATCATGTCGTCGCAATTCGTCTTCGGTGTCCTCGCTCACTTAGCGAAATACATAACCGGTTCTATTTCACGCTGTTATTCTGTAACCTCGTGATATCACCAAGGACGAGCCAATTGATGCGTCAACATATATACTTCATATGGCTTTCCCATAGAGAAGACACTCTCTCGAACTCTGTCAAACAATGACTTGCCAAGACCAAATACAATTTAAATTCCATTTAGATTGGAAATCGAACCCGTGGCGTCATTGTAGCTTACAAGACATTTACCTACGCCACGATGCTCTTAAAACTTTCGTTTATTAAATTCATTAAAGATGATAATTTTATGAGTTACTGGCTCGATTTTATATTTCTTAATAAATAATTCGTAGTTTGTACTGTCGGTAATGTCCGCAAGACAGACGCTCACACGAGTAGTAAGAAATTAAATGCTCTTGTCTCAAACAATTTTAAAACTTTATATATTGAAGAGCGAAAATCGACACGGTTAATTTATTATTTTAGGTAGTTTGAGAATTCATGTGAAATTTACTATAAATATACAAATTATGGCCATAAAGTCTTCGTTAATATGGAAGAACTTTCATTACCAGAATAATCATTTCAAGGTCGAGGTTATTCAAACTATTCACAAGTCTTGATGCCAAACTTTCCTTACCTGGCACCGACATCGCTTTACATCGATTTTTATTTTGTTTACCCCAGTCATTAAGATGAGCTCGAAAAGCTAGCGTTTCTTAACACTTCTATTATTCACAGTAGGTAATCCTTTTGCAATGGCAGCAAAAATTAGAAAAATAATTAATGAAGAAGTACCTGATGAGGTGGAATTGTTTAAACATTGTAAAGAAATGGAGATAGTATGTTATGCTATTACTAAAGTGATTGTAGAAGCTAGTAATAACTGGAAAGGGTATACAAAATCTGCCCATTATTTGAGCAATAAAAATTACATCATGGAATTGGTAAATATACAGGTATGTAAAATCTACATTAAACGCGTTTTCCTTATTAGTAATTTAAAATCGTATGTCTTAAAGGATTTAAATTAAGCACAATTACATTGACTGAACTACTCAAAACAATTAAGTAATAAATACGGTAGTTACGTACAATGGAAATTCTATATTTTTTTGCGGTTTATAATGTAGGTATTTTTCCAGGTACTAGATCAAATTATAGAATATTTAACGAAACTAGTTAAGTCGTTTTACAAATTAAATCCCAAATTAGCCAGACTAAAAAAAGAAAACGAACTAATGATCAGTAAACACGATCATATGTTTGATAAATTGTGTACGAAACGGTTTATAATGTGTCAAGGGATTAATAATTTAATAACATCGATATTGTCTACGTGCCTTCGTAGGGAAGATTCGAGGAAAATGATTGAATCGTGTCTCTGGTAAGAACCTATTGCATCACGAAATAAATATTCATATCTTTTTCGATGCACATAATAATAGTGTTTTAACAGTTTAGTAGGAATATATAATAATTTGACCGGACTGAGTTACAAGAAGTTTACATCCAAATTCAATGTCTGCAGTAATACTTATCCGCATGCAATTAGCGAAATAAAGCCGATAACATTAACGAAGATTGTTCAGGTGAGCAATTGTTTTTTTTAAGGTATAGCGGAAAACGAAGCAGGTGGGTCTCCTAACTGTTACGAGACCACAGCAGCCCATGGACAATCGCGCCTCAGTCTGCGCATTGGTTGTGTTACCGGCGTTTTACTAGTAGAGTACTCTGTGAGATCGTGGTATTACTTTGGACGAGCCGGCCCAATTGGTGCGTTAGCTCGTCCTTCAGCTTTGCTCTCCCATGGATGTTAGGCATTTAACCCATAATTGTGTTAATAACGACGCTTTCAGGGTTCAACGTCTCAACCGATATTTTACCGTATCTTTTAGAACCATAGTTCCGAATTTCAGTTATTTATCATAGACTTTATTATACGTTTAGAACTGTTTCAGGATTCTATTCTAAAAAAAACATATACAATTTAAGATAAATAATAAATACAAATAATGATATACGTTTAAATTTTTTTATAATGATATTGATAACTTTTAGATCCTATCAAAAAGTCGTACGGAAGTAAACTGCCATCGACTGATTCACTGCCTAGTTCAAATGTATAACCCTGAGGAGCATCAAGATAACGTTTCTTCAAGTAGCGCTGATAGTTTGGAGATTTATCAGTAAGTTCATTTATATTTATAGCTTCCACTCAATTGCACAATATAAGTAACTTTAAAAAAGAATCTATGACCAGGGTTGGACTGAGTCCGTGTAGCACCCCACAAGCCCGGGAATCGAAATTTGATAACAGTGGAAGAAATACTATCGGAAAATAATGATATATAGAAGTTATTAATTGTCTACGACATATATATACATATTGTAGTCCCAATATAACACAACAGTATCTATTCAAACATACAGTATCTGACTTTTATAAGAACAATTATTTTCACCTTACCACATTATAAACTCGACTATAATTACATATTGTATGGCCAGACCCCACGCTGTCTATGATTGTAGGTAATATTTTCTTAGTTGTCTATGTTAGCTTAACTTAATACAGACTTTAGTGACATTAAAACTCTGCAAAGTATGAAGATAAAAAGACCACAATGAGCTAGATAATATTTGTAAACCGATCTAAAACAGTTTGTTAAAATACGAATAATAATTCAAATAAGAATGGCTAATAAATGTAAAAGAGACATACACAAATATTGTTAGAAGAGATCCGCCGTCTCTGATTACGACACCATGTCTTTTTTATTGTATACCGGAAAACGGAGCAGATGGGTCTTCTATATGGTAAGAGAACACCACCGCCCATGAACAACCGACCCACAGTCCGCGCATTGGCTGTGTTGCCGGCTTTTTACGCCTCTAAAGCGGGACTTTTAAGCGCCTCCGATATTCTCACTCACTCTGCAAAACACAGTACAAGTGCCGTTACACGCTGAGTATTCTGTGAGCCCGTGGTATCACTTCGGATGAGCTGGCCAGATTAGTGCGTCAGCATATCACAGTATTACGACACCATGCCTCACGCTGCTCGCCTGTTTTAGAGACCCAGCGCGCTCCAGCATCGGACTCTCAACGTCGAGCTTTCACGTCGTGCACACCGTTGATATTTTTCCCATAATTGTTTCATTGTTTATCATAGCTATTTTTGTGTTTATGTCAATTGATATTCTTTTAGTTGAATTATTGAGAGTCCGCTAATTTCAGAAGTGGGAAAGGCTCCACAGCTTCTTAGCTCTGGCCTTAGCTACAAAAATAGGAACGATGTGCAAGACACGAAGGCGCGGCATCTCGCGCGAAGTTCAGAGCGCGCGGGCTCTCAAAAATAGGCGAGCAGCGGCGAGGCTGGTGTGGTAATCAGAGAAGGCGGTTCTTTTATAACAAAACTTTAATATTCGTCACTTTTGCCCAAGAAGATTACAACATCTCACAAACAGCTAAAATAAGCAATAAGATGTGTTTTTTATTATTTTATTAATTAATGTTGATAGTCAACCTGATTTATATATTTCAGCACACTAACTAAACACATAACCCCGCCAACTTCATCAATATCAAAACTGGATGTACACAAACGTCGAGAAGCATTTATTGAGAATAAAAAAGCTAAAATGAAACAAGCTCAAAGTCTGATTGAACTAAAGAATGGTCATAAGAAACTGACTGAAGTTTTGAATCCACAAAATTCTGATTCCGAAATACCGTACACTTCGCTTTTAACTAATGAATGCATTTTGGATGTTTATCTTAATGAAGGTGCACTTTTCTGAAAGAACATAATATTATCTAGTAGATTTTGTTTTATAATAATAGTTCAGAATTAAAGAAAAATCGGATTTAGGATAAGTGACCCATTGCCCATCCATAGACACGCCTAGTCCCTGATGAGTTGTGGATGCGTTGCCGGCCTCTTAGAGATAGGTACTCTTTTTTATGAGGGTACCCAAGTCGTATTGATTTCTAAGTACCTCTGCTAGCAGCTGATACCACAAAATGGTGGTGACACAATTTTTTTTTTTTAATGCTCAGTTGTAGAACGAGGTGTTACGGATGAAATATTGTAGTCTTCCGCGATACTTCCAATACACTCATGCCTTTCAAAAAGATTGTTGCTGAATTTATGAGACCGAAATCATAATTGATTTCCATGCTTGTCTGCCATCAGTCTTTTTTATCTTTTTTATTTTTATATTTACTAATGGACTTTTTATTACTTGACTTTTTACGCTATAAACGGTCTATCCAGAAGCGTGGTATCATTGTAGAATTCTTATTATTGACATTTTATTCTAGAAAACGTCAACAGCATTCTACAGAGCGAAGAAATATATATTGAAATACTTCTGGATGTAGTTGCAAATATATCACCATTACTTTTGGGAAATAAAGGTGTCAAGAAGTTGAAATCAGGTTAATAAACAATAGTATGGGATTTTAAAACTAATTAAATCGGTCTTATGAAACAATATTTATATATTTTAGGTAGATTTCAAGCAAATAAGAAAGCCGCTCAAAAAGTAACTGAATATTACCAAAACATTTTATGGGGCGACGTTGGAAACTGTCTTGAGCATATTGTTCTGTGGTGGTCTTCGTTTCCGTTAGCTACGAGGTAACTATTAATCATTTATTTCTTCTAAAGAGATTATACGGAAACATTGTTTTACGATATAAAATATGTATTTCTAATGTTTACCACCATGTTATTGAGACAAGACGATTGTAATAGTACAAAAGTAACACTGTTAATAAATATAGGTTGGTGGTAAAAGATTGAAATTTAATGTTTTTATATTGTTATTTTTAAAATGCCTTTTTTTACGTATCGGAGAAGTTTTGTTACAAGCGCTGTACTTTAAAATATGTGATAATCAATTCAGTGTTTTTTATTTTTGAGATCTACAATATTATTCTGATTGTTTATGAAATATATTGGAAATTTCTAGTTTATTTTTGGCATATATCACGGAAAACAATTTTATACAAACTTTCTTTTAAGGTCACCAAACGTCAGTCAAAACCTTCGCGAGTGGTTATTTTCTACTTTCAATGCTAATAGTAAGTACTACTTTATCTTTATCATTTCTTAATTTAAAGATATTAACTACGTTATATATCTTTAACTTTTGTATTTATTTTATATATTAAAGAAATATAGAGTATCATACATTTAAGGTTAAAATTAAATAAGTAAAATATTTGTATCAATTTTTATTTCTCGTGATATTCGTCGTTAAAGAAGATTTGAAGATCTTGTTTACACTTAACAAGTCCACTGTTTATCAAATCAGAAGCTTTTTAAAAACCCTCGTTTTATTGCCCTTGACTTATTAAATGATTACTTAAACAGTTGATTAAACGGTCTTTCACATAATATGAGGCAACATTGAATTTTGATTGAAATCATTTGAGATATTCCTTGTATTTGTCGATTTGCGCCACAAATTGGATTATCAGATGATTTTCATTTTCGATAATTAGGATTGTTGTCCAATATTTCACAGACTACAAATTATAATACAAGTGGAATTCACAAGTCAGAGAGTTTATATATATTCTACATCAAAAACAAGTCTATGACTCATTTTTTAATTCTCTGCTACCGAATGCACTCACGATTTAAATAAACACAATAACGTATAAAGAAATATTCACAGTAGTACTCTTTATTTGATGTTTTGTTAAATAATAAGTTTTATATACAATGTCTGTTAAGTCTTTACGCATGGATAACAATAATAGCGACCTGGATAACAATTTCGAATCGTTGCTTGAAAGTGATGATGAATTACCATGTAAGACAAAAATTACAATATTATTCAAAATATAGGATTTATGTTCATAAACACAGCACTAGCGCTAACATGTGTATACTATTATATTTTGCTTGTTATTTGTTTAAGAAACTTTTAATTTTGTTATTTTTTAATTGATATTTCAGCATCTTATAACGAAGAACAAGAGCTTTCAGCCTATAAAGATGATAATAGATTTCGTCCTATAGTGTTTAAATGGCTTGAAAAATATAAATCTTCTCTGTATCAAGATACATATAAACCACAATTATCAAATAATAAAAATCAGCAACTTTTTACACATGGGTATGTGAACAAAAAGGATTTGATCTGCATTAAAGCAGTAGCTGGAAAAGTTAGTGATGATGTATTTTTGTGGTTTGTAGACTATATCGTTCGCAAAGACTTACAGTCAAGGTTTAGTACCAAACGTATCAGTTGCCTAGCTGAAAAATACCCATGCTGTATGAGTGTAAATGATAATGACTCCAAAAAAATTAACAGTGTTTCTGAAAGTAAACATATTAACAAGAAAGTATTCACAGTGATTGTAAAGTCCAAAATATCTCAAAACTTGTTCAACTTCTACTAATTTATATTCATATTTTATTTACCTATATTTATTTTATCAATTGTTTAAAAGCCCTAAAATTAACTTAAATACTGATAATATTTTTAAATTTTACTGATTTTCTCACCTGTTGCTTAATAAGGATTCTCTTTATGATCAAAAATACCAAAGAGTAGTTCAGTTGTTCAATAATGTTTTTAGGTGCTATAAATAAATTTATATAATATTTATACATAAGGTTTACTATCTTGTACCTTTATAAAATAAATATAAAAGGAATCATACTGTTGAGTTGTTTTATTAAAATAAAATCAGTCATACACTTAAACTAGTTTCACTAATTACATAAATATTAATAGAATAAAATATATATAGTCTAAACTCAAAAATTAAATTAAATTAAATTGGATTTAGCTAATCTTTAGTACAGCTAAGGGTAATAAAACAAATGTTTAAATCAGGTTGTAATGTATAAAATTCTCGTGATCTATTCAAACATAAATAAAACTATCAGAAAACAAACATTCTTACATGTTTTCATAAACATATTATATGGGCTGAGTTAAGTATTAATATTAAATATTTTACTAGACACACCAGACTTGATACTATCAGCATTGAGGATCCTGGCTGATGCTTTAGGGTGCCATGTGACTTCAACTTCCTGGGATAAACATTTTGGGTAATGTTTATTTTTATTAATGAAGCAGTGTCAACAGCCACAACAAAAATTTTAGAAATTAAGCAATAGGATATTAAGTATTTGTTGTCTAATCGATACATCCTATTAACCGTTAAAGCAATGTACAGTATGTGAATTTATGAACTTAATAACAAAACTATTAATACTAATTATTATTATTATAAATTATTAATATTAATTTAATACTATAAACTTGCAGTGCAACAATGACAATAAATCTGAAGCCTACATCTTTGTTAATCTATCCTGGTCTCTCTATAAATATTACTGAAGTAAGTATTTTGGCACTCTATTCCGTTAAAAATGGCAATACTTATGTTAAAATTCTAGTCTAGTCATAATGGCTAACGTATAAAATGTTATCTCATGTAGTATTTCATATACAATGCGAGTTATTTCATATCATTATTGACACATAAGTTGTCTTATTTCTTGCACTGTATGTGTTTAAAAATTAAAACCATCCTTTTCATTATAGGCAACAGAAATCGGTGCTAATTATGCACTAATGCTGCAAGAACTGGTGTCCCTAAACAATCACTGCGAAGTTACTTGGGATTACATCATGGGTGCGCCGTTAGAAGACTTACCGATTGTTGAACAAATACCCATATTGCATAGACTTGGTATGTGGATATGTTTCCATATTTACTTAGTAATTTCATAAGCATTATTTAATGAAAATGGTTGTAAACAAACACCTAGCATAAGCGGTCCTTCGCTCATGGACACACTCGGTCCTTTCTGGTGTCGGCATTTTAGGATCAGCTACGCTCTTTTTTAGGATGTTCCAAGTTGTATTGATTTGGAAATACCTCTGCAGACAGGTGATTCCAGAGACAGCATTTAACATAGTAACAAACAATTCACCTTGTAATGAGCAGGACAGCGGATTCTGTTTGCATCAAACAAAATTCCTTCATCAAGAGGCACTTCTTATCCGCCGAACATAATTATTATTATTTCAAGTTCCCTAGGTTCGATGGTTGTGACTAGCGGTTTTGGTGCACCGTACCAAGTAATTTTAGGTGGCATATTAATAAAACAATACAAATTTCTTCTCACTTTCGACCACTTACGTATAATTCTTCTTTCTAGATCATTCCATTCATACATATCGCCTGTGGTGTCTAGCGGAAACCCGTCGACTCGCTAACAGCTGGGCAATGGATGATTTCTTTCGCATTGCACACAAAGATATGGTCGCATGTATGGAACAGCTAAATCACTTACGATTCGCTGATCATACTGTCACTATTGAATCAGGTAATTGAATTTCCTTAATACATTGATATTATATCAATTTTGTTAAGCTTTTAATAAAACTACCAAATGATATAGGCAAAATCGGCGTACATGACAATGTATGCGCTAAAATGCGAGAAAAGTTAGTCTCCGAAGTAAAAGTCAATATTCAAAAATTGAAGGTAAGTAATTCATGATTTACTATTTACATTAGTGACCAAGTGACTTGTTTAAAGCGTGTTGTGGTACAATTTTCATTGTAATAAACGTAGTTGAATAGGCATATTTAAAAAAATCATAAACCAATTAATTTACAAAGAAAGGTCAGAGAAACTACTAGAAAAAATTTGAGGTTTGCCGTATGACCTGTATACTCTATGATTAAATCCTATTTGTATACTAATTGTTCTTATTTCACGCGAAAACTACTTAACGGATTTTAGTAAATCTTTGCAATAACTTAGGCTACATACTCGTATAATGAAAAAATCAAAATATACAGTGTCGCGTAACTCGAATCAGGTTAACGATTAAGCCTATTACGATTAATTAGAGAATTGTATGCGGAAAATACCGATACCTACAGACTTCAGTCTAGAAAAAAACGACACTCTAACCTTAAGAGTTAACTGAAATTAGCGCACAATTAACTCGAATAAATACCAATGCGACACAAGAATTCAATATATTTTTACATCATGCTGTGAAGAGCTGCATAAGAGTAAATTTAATTGCGAGAGAAACAGACGCATTGATTTTACACTGTTTACCCACGTTAGAGTTAAGAGAATAAGCGAAAACATTTTATATATTTGATAGCATTAATCTTATTAGGATGCCACAGAAGAAATAACATCAGTATTATCATCTGTGTGCGGAACGACAAGTCTTGCTCATCTAACAATGATGTTCCCGAGCAATGCAGATTGGCGTCGCGTTATCGAATCAATGCCGCAACATTCCGCATATGTGCATGACTTTCTAGGTATCTCTTTATAAACAATTTGCACATATAGCACTAAATACGAGTCAATAATGCACGTACATCATCATCATTTCAGCCGTAAGACGTCCGTTGCTGAACATTGGCCTCTTCTTGGACCGCAAAACATGCACGTACAGCGAGTCCTTATTCTTATGCATCTAACATTTTTTTTAAATTATTTCAATCGTCACTGTAACATTATGTAAAGTGCGACGCAGATAAATTTGTTAACATTACTAAAATTTAATAACTAGTGTCATAATTATATCGTGTGATTTGTGAACTAAATTATATCAAACCATAACAATATATAATTATCATAAACAAGACAATCATGACGTCATAGAACATAAACAACAGAAAGTTGTCTTTTATTTATATTGTGGCTTTCTCATCTCGAAATCAACAAATTTATATCTCAGAGTCCGACAAAGGAGAATTTACGTCAAACAGCATCCTTCACTCCCTTAAGTAAAATACCTTTCAATTTCGTTTATTGATTGAATTATAATTGAGATAAGGGTTCGTAGGTAAGTGGTTGAATAGGTCTACCATGAAGCGATAGGTGTCGGGTTCGAATCCCCGTCCGGACAATTATAATTTAGTTTATAATTTATTCAGTCTCTGGAAGGGCTTGACAGTGGCTGGACGAGTGTCTTCATACTGTCGCACCCGTGGGAGAGCCATGCTGAAGCATTTTCTGACGCACTAATTGATCCGGCTCGTCCGAATTGATACCACGGGCTCACAGAATACTCAGCGTAAAACGGTACTTGTACTGTGTTTCGAAGAGTAAGTGAGGAGGCCCTTAAAAATGCCGCTTAAGCGGCGTAAAAAGCCCGCAACACAATCAATGCGCGGACTGTGGCGCGGTTGTTCCCGGGCGGCGGTGTTCTCTTACCATATAGGAGACCCATCTGCTCCGTAGTCTGCTATAGAATAAAAAAATATTTAAAAAAATGGATGCAGGTTCTCTTTTGACTGTCTACATTATATCTTGTAGCTTTGAAAACTGGCATTAAAGTAGCAAGTTTAAACGGTATTTTAAATACTCTATTACGAAAATGTAATTCCTATTGAAAAAACGAAAAGTTTTTTTTCTAAGCCAAGTTAACAATATCGCATTTGTATTAAGAGGCGTAGGAATGAGGAAAATGCGTATTCAAAATAGGCTATAATATCTTAATATTTCATTTTCAGACAAAATGCTTCTCCCTGTAATAAAAGCAACAGATGACATTACAACTTTGGATATGATACTCAGAATCATGTGCGAAGCCTGGCTGCATCACATCTATGTGGCGAAAGTTAAATTTACGTAAGTTTTTTTAATATTAATATGTCAAAAGTTACGTATGTTTAAATTTTTAAGTTTCTAATAGGTTTATATAGATTTAACGTATTTTAATCACTTTAATACGATACATTTTTAACTGAATGTCACAGAAACCTTTAAAGTTTATTGATGCCTTACATTTCAGGGTTTAATAAGCTCCTTTTAAGGAACTATAAAATTTATACAACGTTGCAAGTATTCTAGCATTGTATGTAATTTAGTAATTATATTGCACAGTTACTAATTATATTACTATCAATTATATTACGGGTATGTGTCTTTAGGGGAGGCCTATGTCCAGCAGTGGACTTGAATAGGCTGATGATGATGGCACAGATTTTTATTACATCTTTTTTGGACTGACTAAATCGTTGGTGGTATTTCCGAATAAAATGTAAAAATCACACTAGGTACCTTACGTTTCATTTTTATATGGCATAACGGATAACGGAGCTGGTGGATCTTCTATATGGTAAGAGAATATCGCCGCTCATCGACAACCGCGCCACAGTCCGCGTATTGGCAGTGTTGCCGGATTTTTATGCTGTTTCAAATACAGCTACCATTTCATGTTGAGTATTTAACTGTTTCTTTATTATGTAATATTACATAAAGTAATACTTTCTTTATGTTCTAGAAAAGTGGCCGCGGAACAATTATTAGTCGACTTCAACGAGGTTCGTGTTTGGTTGAACGATTGTAAGCCGCTGAACGCAAAAGCTCGCAAACAAATATTGCAAAACGAAGTATTAAGGTATACTTTCAGAAAAATATGTATTTTACATTTATAGTCATCAGTGAATACCGACTGCATATCTAAATATCCAGTACACCTATGCCATTTTGAAGGTAGATGGTTGGTATCTTGTCTGAATCGATATAATTTTTAAAGGAAAAGGTTATATCTTAAATATTAAGGTTATATCTTAGATATTAAAATGTGTTATAACTAAAACACAAGTGTTATTTTATATGTAAATGGTGGCAAAAGAGCAGGAGCCTCAACTGAGATAAGTGCTCCTCCGTCTATGGACACCATAGCCTTTGCAGAGCCGCGAGTGCGTTATCGGCATTTAAGGAATATGTACGCTCTTTTCTTTAAGATACCCAAGTCGTATTGGTTTGGAAATACTTCAGCTGGCAGCTGATTCCAGAGAGAGGTGGTGAGCGACACAGAATGCCTTAAAAACGTTGTTGTGGAACGACAAAGATCTATCAAGTAGATAGATAACGATGAAACTTTGTATTATACCTCGATGTTCGATGATATGTTACACTAATGATATTATATTTATTAAGATGTTATAATCATATAGTCCAATCAGTTGAATATTAACTTATGACTACGCTAGTTTTGTCTCTGGGCACTACCACCACTCTACACACCGCTGGCCTAGTTGATGTTGAATTACATACTTTTGAAAATATTTTCAGGCGCTGTGAAGGTGTAGGTAGATTATTATTACATGCACCAGGTGACTTAATATCGATGCAAGAATCCACTATGCCATCAGCGAAAATACGAAAAGACGGTAAGATATACACTATTTTTTTAACTTCTATTAACATATAATTCTAATAACATATATATTTATACATACAAATATATTTTGTTATTAAATCTCTTAATCATGTATCGATAATTGATTGAAACGTTTTGCTACTAGCGTTCTCTTTACCGCAGGTTATATATTAAAAATCTTGTTACATTATGATACTACTTATCTAGTTTGAGGTACAATTATAAAAAAATGAAGACTATTTCGTATATAATATACATGATTATAATCGGTGAGCGGATAAACTATTTAAGGATTATGTCACACAAGGAAGTTATTGTATATAGAAATATTTTTCTTAAATAAATAAAATATAGTAAGTTTTTACTAATAGGATAGATGAATAGATTAGATACTTAGAAAATACTAGTTCTGCCCAGTACGGCATTACCGGGACCAATTACAAACCCTCAGTTAAAACATCTCTCTTCATTTTAGCGGTCAGATAAAAAAGCCATATGTTAAACCAGAATGTCAGCTCTACACCAAATTTCATGAAAATCTGTCCAATCCTACTTAAATTATAATTTTTTCATAAATTCTCATGGTTTAATTTATGACTGGTTGTTTCTTCCGAGTGGATTTAGTTAGTAAATCGTTGGTCAATTTTCAGATAGTGAAACCCCCGATCAACTGATGCCAGCGGAGATGTATGTTCCGAACCAGAAACAATGGCTATCGCTTCGTGCGAACAAATTAACCGGACCCGTCGCGTTCGCACTTTGCTGTTTAGTTTTGTATTAGCTATCGCAGTTTTGCTAGTATTCATTTTTCATAGTAATCAATTGTATATTTTAGCAGGACGTTGGATATGCGGTTCTACGCCCATGGACAGCCCCAGCCCTGGCAGAGCCGCAGGGGCGTTCTCGGCCTTTTAGGAATATAGATACGCTCTTTTTTGATCTATATAAAAAGGAATTACGTTCAGATTATAATGGAATTTGAAAAGACTTACAAGTTGAATAAATGCTTTATTTAAATAAAAAAACCGTTTTATTTCCAGATTGTGCATGACAAGTAGTGATTACAAAAAACGGGCACATTTAATGTAAAATATACCTTGTGAAATGGACAAATAGTCAATAGTATAATATAACATTAACAACATAGTGTTGGTATAATATTCCAGACTATTCAAACTATGTTGATAAATAAACAATCTTATTTTATAAACTTTGTTCATCTTCACGCTGATGCGTTACGTAATGTAGCGAAGTATGCAAGGAAAGAAGCAAAATTCGCGCCAAAACGCAAAACATTAAGATGCAGACAATTCCGACGAAAAGCAGCTGAACATCGGTCAATGCTGAAATCAACTTTGGGGCAAATATTTGCTCAAACTGAATGTGTCGACACTCAGTTTGAGTTGACCCTTGGTCAAAATTCAGACGATTCTTGCTTAATTTAGCTTTACACAAAATTACATTATATACACATATCAAATAAAAACACTTAATAAAAGTTTATACTTAATTAAGACAAGAGTTATACCAGAATTCAAACATCGATCAAAGTTTAGGTCATATATTCATAATTCATCATCATTTCAGCCATAGGACGTCCACAGCTGGACATAGGCCTCCACTTCGGATCTCCACGCGTACCTTTCGGAGGCGACCTACATCCAGCGTCTTCCGGCGACCTTTATAACGTCGTATGTCCACCTTGTCGGTGACTTTAGTTCGTCTACGGATCTCCTCATTTCTGATTCGATCAAGTAGCGAAACTCCGAGCATAGCCCTTTCCATAGCTCGCTGAAGTTTTGAGCTTTGAGATGCGGCCGATGGTGAGAGACCACGTTTCCGCCCCGTAGGTTATATATTAGACTAAATTATATATGGAGGTATGAGATTGTAAGACAAATTTTTATTAAATGAAACCCCAGGAATTTTAAAACTCAAATCTCTGAAGCTGCGTAAATATAAAATTTTCGCATAATATATGTTCTTATATTACATCTCAAAATACAATGATAGTTCTAAACAAAATAGAAATATTAAGAAACCTTTATTTAAATACATATGGTCGGGGCGACTGCAATAGCGCGTATGAGCAATTTGCAATACCGCGTATTGACAAGTCGCAAAAATTATTTTTCGCGACATCGACTTCTGAGTGTCAATTGGCACCTAACGTAAATCATTATTTGCGTGTTTTGTTAATATTCAAATTTCACTCGGGAATTCAACGGGTACCTATTAATATTTTATAATAGTTTTTAACCCCCGACGCAAAACGGGGTGTTATAAGTTTGACGTGTCTGTTTGTCTGTGGACTCGTAAATCTTAAACTACTACCGATTTGAATGCGGTTTTTTTTTATTCAAAAGGTCTTGTAATCGAGAAGATTCTTAGCTATAATTTGTGAAGATTCAGGCATTTGAAGACTATCAGCTTAGTACTAAGTTGATGAAAGAGTTTTAATGTTAATAAGTGCTTAAAACGTCGAGGGTATCTAAAATTTTAAATTTTGTCAATTATTAATTATTTTACAGATGGGAATGGGAAACGAAGTAAATGATGACCAGTCTTGTTCGAACAATTTAAATACTTGTAGTAACGTTTCAATTTTACAAGAACTATGCGAAAGGCGAAAATTACTCGAAAAAAGGAACAATTAGAGAACAGAAAAATCAGAAAGAGAAAGAACAGAAGAATCAGATAAAAATGAACGAAATTTGCAATTTGTTAAAGAAACTGTTACACTTGAAGATTACGAAAATAACCGACACAATAACAATAATACACCAGAATTTATTACACTCTCAAAATCTCATCCCTTCATAAGAGCGAAAGAAGATCAAAGCACACCCAATGTTATTTCTATACATCATCATAGTGACATGGATTTCTCAACTGATGATGCATTGGTAGATCCTACTTTTTCCCCTCTCTCAGAAATCACAAATCTGAGGCCACTATCTGCAGAAAATGTAGTTTTTTCCCGAAAGAGAAATTGAAGAAAAATCGAACAATATGGGAAAAAAAACTAGGTTGAGATACTTGGAAAAGAATAATAAATAAGCGGCACAGGATGAACGGAGAGGAGTATATTGGATTTCAAAAGGCGGCCTCTAAATACACTCAAAAAGAAATTAAACCAGCAAGAACAATGGGTCAAGTATGTAATTCAGAGCGATGTTTTAGTTTTAAAGTTATGCATTGCTCGAAATTAACAGAAGTTAGATTAGAAATTTTTAAAGAGTTTTGGAAAATGAATTGGCAAAAAAAGAAAATGTTTGTTGCTTCAATGGTGGATAAAAAAGCAACAGCAAGAAAAACAATTTAAGATTCGAGACGAAGTGAAACCAAAGTTTACTATTTAAGAGTTCAGAATACAAAAGTAAGAGTTTGTTTAAAAACTTTCCTCAGTACATTGGGAATCAAAGAGTGGACGGTTAGTTATGGGTTAGGAGGAAAAAGTCATTCTCCTAACAACATAATATCTGCAACAGAAAATGAATCGCAAGAAAAAGTAACCAAAAGAGAAATGGTCAAGAAATATTTAACTGCACTACCGAAACTGTCATTACACTATTGTAGGCAAACAACATCGAAGCTTTATTTAGAACCTGTAATACAGACAAAAGCTCAATTGTACCGACATTACTCTGATTATTCACAATCCAAAAATGAGCCTTCAGTTTCAATAAAGCTGTTTGAAATCTGAAGAAAATATTGGCATTTCCTCACCTATAAAAGATGCTTGTGACGTATGCTGCCCTCATAAGGCAGGTAATTTATCTGATGAAGTTCTATAAAAAATTTAAAGAATTTTATTCGTTGTGTGATATTAAATGATTATAATAAACTAATAAAATCTTTAATTTCAAAACCGCGGATCTACCAAAATTGTCATTTTTTTTAATTAACCTTTAGCAGCAATATCCTGTATGTGATATATCTCAATATATATTAAAGATATTTGTAAAATCTTATGACATTATTATACAATATCATTCAATGGAACCACAAACAAGTTCAGTTGAAAAAATATATTATATAGAGCAGGATTACCAATTATTTCTTCCTCCTGAAAAATTGATAAAATACTGGTATTGCAAATCGATCTTACGCGCTATTACAGTCGCACCGGCGGTATAAGAAATTTACTATTCATTCGCAGACTCTTATAGATTTTTCCATTTACGCTATAAGTAAAACGAAATCTTAGTTGAAGTTATTGAAGCCTAAATATGATTGAACAAACTAAATTTAATCATTTGATGCAGCTAACTTAGAAACTACTGCAAGGTATTACAAAAGAACCGTACTTTAGTCCGTGATCTTTTATTTAACCTTTATAAACCCCACTTTCCTGTTATGTGATATGTGAAGAGATTTATGAATACCGCATAAAACATTATTTTAGTATGTACTTCCAAAGACTATTATTTTTTCGAATATATTATTAAAAAAAGGTATCTTAAACTTATTGTATTCTGAAATAAAGGTACGTGGTTAAAATGTCTAGAGTCTAGACAGAAATGTTGTTTTTGATTAGCGTATACAAGAATAATAAACGAATAGTGTTTAATTGCGCGCATTACATCACTTTAGTTACCTATAACTACACATCAATGGCGAGTACATCACGCATCTACGCTTTGCCGACGACATAGTCCTCATGGCGGAGTCGCTCGAGGACTTGAAC